>WAAD01022360.1:126563-198964 GCA_013389945.1 Fregata magnificens
CCCCGGTAGGTGTCGTATGGCAGCGGGGGCGGGGGCGAGGCACGGCCGCGGGGGGAGGCGGCCCGCTCCCGCTGGGCCTCGGGGGGCTTCGGACGCCGGGAGAGACTATTACTCTGTCGGTGCGATGAGTGGTGAGTCTTTGAGGGCGAGGACAGGGCACCGCGTAAGAGGTTCCTTTGCTCTGGATACCGTCTTAAGAAAGAAGTTTGTCACGTTTTTTTAACAGCTGCCTGCACTGACGTGCCGGGAAGGTGCATCTTCAGTGCTTGGACGCACCGGCCCTGGGTGCTGGAACCTGAGGGTGGCGTCGCTCAATTCCACTTCTGATTGCTATAATGTATATTTTTACATGCATTTTTTTTTTTTGTACATTTACCTCACGGTTACTCGTTCTTTATACGTGCGCTTACTTGAAGCGTAAAATATAATCGTGTTTGCTTTCACTTTCAACTTGAAGGCCTGTTTTCTTCTTCCAAGAAACCCCGCTTTAATTAATTATCTAAAAATTGATTGAATGGTCTTCTTTAAGTAGTATGAATTACCATTTGTTATTTTACAGTGAATAGGTCTAGCGTTGGACAATAACATGAATACATCTTTTATTTCAAAGTGTTTCAAGTCTCCAGTTAGGAAAGTAAAACGCAGCCTTGCTAACGCTTCTCACATGCTTCCCATTAAGCAAGAGGACATAATCGCTCTGAGCGGCAGTATTTGTACATTTAAGATCAAGCATGGGCACATATGGTGTGATGGCTAAATTGTTTTTCCCTTCCCTCATTTCCTTGAATCAAATCTTACTCTCACTGCAGTCATCCTGAACTTCTGCTACTGGCTTCAGTCATACTGCTTATAATTACGGTGTCAGCCATGTTATTCTCTCAGTGCTCGCTGAGGGTCAAAATAAAAACCAGCCAAGACATTGGATATTTCAGTGTCAGAACAGCTTGTTAAAGGAAAAGAGTAAACGCAGCTGGCAGCACCGTTCCGAAGACCCAAAGACTAGCTACGATTAGTTCAGTCTAAGAACTCAAAGTTGTGCATAAAGGAACAAAGGGACAAAATGGAGTTTGAATTTTGTGTATTCCTGTTCAGTTTTATCTAGGTATGAAAACCAGATCACTATTTTGTCAGACTACTTAGAAGAATTCCCAGAAACTGATGAGCCAGTGTGGATTCTAGGAAGGCAACACCACCTGAACACAGGTATCTTTAGAATGAAAATTCATCTGTAAAATCTGTAGAGCTTTCATAGATTCACATGCAGCAGCAGCTCCTGATTTCCTTACGTTCTCTAAATGTCTCATGAGAGAAGCTTATTTTGATCCATCAACAAGAAAGCAACTATAAGTAGCGATATTCATCCTAAAATGAAACCAGAAGCTTACCAATGTACTTTCTACCATAATTCATGCAAAGAGATTGTACTTGCAGCAGAGGCTAGTCAGGTATGAGGCTGGTCACGTCTCAACATCAAGTGATAAATAGATAAATAGATAAATAAATAACTTTTGGGGAGTGTTCATTATTACTAATGTTATTTTTCCCTTGACGGATGCTGTCTGCAGCCTGTTATTGGCAACTAAAATGATATTTCAAAAGAATAATAATAATAGTAATAAGAATAATAAAATTAAGCTAGGGCACGTACTGTATTTTGACGAAAATAAATATATGACCTAAAAGTCATAGCAGAGTCATGTATTTATATATCATGTAAAAATAAGATTTCTCCTTGGGGAGAAGACAAAGGCATCCTCCCGTGAATTACATGTCAAAGGCAGCGGCCATCAATGCAGGCATGGTGTCCAGGAGAGCCGCCGGTACCGCATACAGCCTTGGTCGGTTGAAGGAAGCCTTGAAAAGGCCAGTCAGTCTGAGCCACGGCTCGGAGAAAGTGCAGCAAATAAGATTCTTAAGAATTTTTCAGAGCCTTTGGGAGAATTCTGTAATCGCATGTATTTAAAAAAAGAAAAAAGAGATTTAATTAAATTTAATATTATTAACCTTTTCTTAAAATGACTTTGTATTGGGTTTGGAGGTCATGCATAATTCCATGTTGGTTTGCATGTAGAAATTCTTCACCTTTCTTAACTTGCTTTACCACTTCTTTCCTGAGGACATCGTTCTCCATAGTTGTTTCATTCAAGCTGGGCATATCATTCCCGTAAAACTTCATTGGCTAATAGTTATTTCATCCTTAGTAAGTTAACTTTAATTAGCAGTCTACAAAAGCTCTCCATGTTTAAACAGCTAAAAAATGTTTTAAGTATAAAAGTTTTAAGTATCTTACTCCTGTAAAAGCTAACAGGAGTCTTCCGTGCACTCTATATATTGACTGTACAGGGAAAATTAGAATTTTTCAGTTTTAGAAGTTCATTTTAATAATTTCTTTCCTTTTAAAAATATTCCAGACAAATCTAAGTTATTGTTGGATATAAGTGCTCGTCTCTGGTTTACGTATAGAAGGAAGTTTTCGCCGATTGGTGAGTATGCAGCAGACCAGCTGCCTTGTTATAAATTAGATAGCAGGATTAGTGATGTTATCATGGACTGAAAAATGATTTTTACAGTATTAGAACATTATGAGCATCATTTTAACTGTTTAGCCAAACAGAATATTAAAGCTATTAAAAACTGTGTTTACTTGTACCTGCGTATAGTCAGGTCTTCATGTTTGTAGAGCAAGCAGTAAACTTAGACCAGCAATATGGAAAGAAAAGGTCTTGCTCAGTGCCTTTTATCCATAGGACAGCTGTTAGAGATTTTAACTCTGAAATTTTCTCTCTGGTGCTGCACTCAATCTAAAGCCCATGTTGATTGTAATGAACTTTTTTAATAGGAGGCACTGGTCCTTCGTCTGATGCTGGCTGGGGGTGTATGCTGCGATGTGGGCAGATGATGCTGGCACAAGCACTGATCTGCAGACATTTAGGAAGAGGTGCGTACTGTTGCTGAGTGAACTTTCGTGTTGTTTGGAGACCGTTTAATTTTTCTTGTAGTTTTCCATAAAAGCACAAAAGCTAAATTTATTAATAAAACTTTCTTTGATGCCCTGATAGAAGTTACTAGTGAATTATTCTTGTCTGACAGGGTGAAATCATGCCAGCCTTAGGCAGAGAAATAGCAATAGAGGGAGGACAAATAGGGAATCCCCCTGTCATTATTTTATAAATCTTTTTGAGGAATACCCAGGTTGAGGCCAAGGGAAAACCTGCCGCCATGGGTCTGAGTTCTTACCCTTCTCTTCGTTGCTTACATAGCCACCAAATGTTCGCACACAGTGACTGTGTGAATAGTGACATAGTGATAGACATCATACAAAGTACTTCACAGACCACTCACCCGTCACCAGCCTGAGGTCCAAACCCCACAGCAGAACCCGTTAGTGCAAGCTCTTAAGCCTGTGTCAACACCTCACATCCCAGGATCACAGGTAAGTATCATAGGTCTGGTCTGTGTGTAGCTGCTGTATCAATTAAATTATTACGGTTAGGTCTGTAATCCTTATACTGTTGTGCTGTGATTTCTATGGCAGCATGCTTTGTGGATTTATCTGTTTTAATAACTGAATCCACAGAAGGATTTATCCACTTGGATAGGGAGGTGCAAAGATTTAACTGGAGGCGTAGGCAAACAAACAAATGACCTGAGGAAAAACTAGAATATGAACTCGTAGTATGTAGCTCCTTCATGGTATCAGCCCTGTGTATGCGCTTCTCTGTCAGTAAATGGGAGGTAACGACCTTACGTTAGAAGCAAGAGCGTATACGGCAGAGCTATGTTTTGGATTTTGCTGTGGGAGAGGGCCAGCGCTGTGTTTGGACTTTGCTTTATGGGTCTTATATCATTATCTGATGTATGCTTACAAATCTAACAAAATCTAAGCAGGATGTATAGTTTTAAACAATCTTGGAAGCTCACATACAGCAATAGCTATCAGTTCTCAGCAGCGATCACTCAGAATATATTTGCAGTTGACATTTTTATTCTATTTTCCCTGTTTTCACAATCTAGCCTGTGATGATAAAGGACAGCTTGATAATAAATGACAAGCTGTGACTTCTAGGAACTCTAAACAAAATGTAAATATTAGAAATGAATTGTACATTAGTCTTTTAACATCTCATTGTATGGCTTTCTACTATCTAGAAATTTGATCCGGATGATGGAAACATTATTATTTTTTAATCTGTATAACTTTTTTCCCTGTAAGATTGGCAATGGGAAAAACACAAAAAACAACCAGAAGAATATCATAGAATCTTACGGTGCTTTCTAGACAGAAAAGATTGCTGTTATTCCATCCACCAAATGGGTAAGAACACACATCAACTTTTTTTTTTTTCCCACTGAAATTCCTGCTGTGTTGAAACTTTCTAATTTGAAATATGTTAATTCAAAATTTTAAAAAGGTGATTATGAAGACAATGTATATGTTTATATATAAATAAAAATGCGTGCAAATGGGTACAAAATATAACAATTCAGAAATGTTATTCACTGAGACCTAAGTAAATCTGTATACTGGAATATAGCTCTTGATAAAGCATGGAAGCCTTGGGGACCAGAGTTGATGGTATTAAAATAGACAGTCACGAAGCTTATTGCTGTAATTTGTAATAAAGGACGCTAATATTTGTAATTCTCATGACAGTTCAGAAAATTTTTGTAAAGGAACTAGCAGTCACTAAGATTTGAAAAGAGCATAGATTGAGAAAATAATTGTTGTTGCTAAATACAGTTTGCAATTGCTCTAGAATGGATGTCAAAATATTAGTAGGTCATGCTATTTAACATATATTGTGACCAGACTCTCTGTGGTCTTTTTTTTTTCTGTGTGTGTGTGTTTTCCCTCATAAAAACAGCACAGATGGGTGTTGGAGAAGGGAAATCAATTGGAGAATGGTTTGGACCAAATACAGTTGCTCAAGTACTGAAGTAAGTCAAATTGCACTAGCTCATTCAGAATGTAGTCGCCTGGGACAGCTAAGCTCAGAGACCAAGATGAGGCCCAAGACACTGTTTTAAAGGCTGATCTCCCTCTCTCTCAGAATCAGGAATATATATGCCATGTGTTTGCTAGTACAGTGCGAACCATGGTGCTGTAGCCCGGTGGGCAGGTACTGACTTGGGATTGGTCGAGTTCTAAATTTTAATACACCAAGAGTCTGGGGCAGACCTGCAAAAAGGTCTCTCCTGCTATGCTATCTACATGCCCAAACCAACAAGCACCAGAGGTATGTATTCCTTTCCACAAAGTGGCACAGCTTTGACAGGTCAAGAGTGCCACCGTGCAGATCAGAGTGGTGGTATGAAACATCAGAGTCAAGCCATCCAGGCCAAGGAGGGAACTGAACTGCAATTCCTCACTGTCTGAGTTGCAGTTCTGCCTGAAGGCTGCTGTACAAAACATGGGCAGCTCCTCCTAGTCTAGAAGCCACACTTGAAAGAGCTGACTTTTGCTCCATTTCTGAGGGACAGGTCGAGGTGCCAAATCTCAGGTGGAGGCTAGACTGCAGGTCCCGAGTGCTCAGCAGTAATTCTTTGCAGCCCTGGGACAGACACACATTCTAGAGAGAAAGGAGCTAGAGCGTGCCCTGGCCTCCGGCTCTTTTCACTTAGAAATTCTTCATGGCTTAGTGCTCACATACAGGTTTTCCTGGCTTATTTTAGACAGCTGACTCTGCCTGTGCAGCTTAAGAGTGTAGCTCCCTTCCCCAGAGTTCTGGATTTTGCACAAGTGGACAGAAAGCTGTGTGCTACAACGCCTGCCTTCTAACTTTTGGGTGCCGACAACCTTTAGCTTTTAACGCCCCGAGTCTGCTGTCCCCACGTGCACAGAAATAGTTCCGCTGGATTTAGTGGAACTTCTTAAGCAAAAAGTAATGTGCAAAACTGGCACAGGAATTTTTTCCTTCTCTAGACAATGCCAAGCACAATGGGCAGGATCCCATTGCGGAGGCTGTTAAATGCAATAAAAAGTAATACACCTAATTATGTGGTTGAGCTGTTACTATCACTGCATTTGGCAAAAGGACAAAACAGTTTTTACGTGGTACAGTGTGTGTGCTTTTCCTGGTACTACTCAGTATTTATTTTTCTAAATATATTAAACATTAAATATTCTAAGTTGTCTTTTTATTACATGGCGACTTAAAAAAATCCAACAAATATGTTTTTCCAAAGAAACAATTTAATTTTTTTACTCAAGAACCATCTAATTGTCCTGAATGAAAAGCTACCCTCGTGGTCCTAATTAATTTGTATTAATTATTACCTTAATGTTTTCTAGGAAGCTTGCTTTGTTTGATGAATGGAATTCATTAGCGGTTTATGTATCTATGGACAATACAGTGGTCATTGAAGACATCAGTAAGTGAAATATTAGTTGTCTGGTTACGGTTTTTGATTTGACTCCACTTTCCTGAATGTATCTCAATATGAACAAAATACTTTTGGGCCATCCCTGCTTGTTCCCAGGGTAAGAAAAGGAATAAAGGAAATGCAAACTCAGGTTTCGGGTGTCCAAAGCTAAAGCTAGCACGGAACGGTGTAGGCCTTTTTGGTGGCCAGCTTAACATACCATGCAGTTTGGGAGAAGATGGGAGTTTGGTCTGTGCCACCTAAACTCCTACCCCAGAACTGAACTGAAGTTGCAGTATGTAGAAATACAGAGAATTGTTTTTAATACAGAGTTTGCCAAAGAGATGTGCTTCTGTCAGCCAAAAGAGAAACCAGGGGCAGATCTTGGAGAAACACATGGCCAGGCTTAATTTTCAGTTGTAAGAAAGGTGGGTTTACAAGTGGTATTTAGCCACAGCCTATTTCTACTTTAGTCCCTACTTCTGCTTATTTTCTGTTCACATCATTGGAAGTGGAGAGTTCCCTGAAGAGTTTCTAATGCTATCATCTCTGCCATTTCATTTCCCTGACATTTTATGGGCAAAGCTTGACAGTATTAATAATGCTAGTAGTAAATGTAACTCTGTCTTAAATTTTCATCCCCCCGTCGTTTATCTCATGTCTCACTAATGTGCCAGCACATACTCTGTCTGCTAGAATGACTTCTACTAAACAGTTACAATTTCCATGCCCTGCTCCTTTTGTCTTAAAACAGGAGCTCTATAAAGATGTCCGGCAAAGTAGCTTAATTCATGATTGAGAGGAAGATCTGCTCTGTGTTCCTTTGTGCATTCTTGATTTCTGTTTTTATTCCCACAGAGAAAATGTGCTGGTCCCCTCCCCAGAGCAGCAGCGTGGCCCACAGCAGTGTGCATTTGCACAGAAGTGCTCTTGGCCGAAATAAGAACACAGCAGGATTCTGCACAGGCTGGAAGCCCCTCTTGCTTATTATACCTCTACGGCTAGGCATAAATCACATAAATCCAGTATATATTGATGCATTTAAAGTAAGGTTTTTTTCAGTGAATTGTTTGTTATTGTGAAATAAGTTCAGGTATCTGTTACATCAATAAACAAATCAGCTACAATTTCATTTTTCTCCCTTTGAACTCCTAGGAATGCTTTAAGATGCCACAGTCTTTGGGAGCATTAGGAGGGAAACCGAATAATGCCTATTATTTCATAGGATTTTTAGGTAAGGAAAAAAGAAACTTATTCCAAATACGCACATGATCTAAAGAGAAGGGGTTTTTGGTTTTGGTGGTTTTTTTTTTTTTTTTTTTGGAAGGAAGTAAGCAGTTTAAGCATAAGAGTAGAGTAGAAGAAATGAAGAAACATACCTCAGATACTATAGGAACAGCGTGATCTCATCCTTACAGGAATGGAAAAGTAGCAGCAAAGCTTGACGTAAAAATAAGTAATGATATAAGCAAGAACAACACGCTAAGAATAGTTGATAGCATTCGACAAGTGTCAAATGTGACTGCTGCTAAAATACTGATTTTTTCTTAATCATTAATACTTCCTAATGAAGGGTGTCTTGTTTTATTCTTTTGCTTCACAGTTTTCTTAAATTATTTTCTCATATTTCAAACTTTTGCTGATACTAGTATCTTTTTCACCTTCTTCCATGTCTCCCTTTATTAATTAAAGCGATAATTAATACTGGATTGACTCTTTCAGATTTCACCCCAGTTTGATCCATAATTTTGTGGATATTTTGTTCTTCTGTTTGTAAAACCTGAACTGTTTTAGTCAGAATTCTTTGTTCCAATTTCTGAACGAATGCCTAAAGGGATTACAGATTGCATTTGTGGTCATCCTATGCTTTTTGATCTGTGGAATGTTAGGGATTACAACAGTTGACATTTTTAAAAAATGTACTGGACCTCACATAGAAAAAGGAAAGTATGTGACAAACATAGAACAAACCAACCAAAAAAATCTACGGTAATAGGTCACGATAGAAAACTATACTGAATACCCCGTGGGAAACTATTGTGTCTAACTTTCCAATTCTCTTGAAGACTCCCTAGCTAGAAAGTCTAGATATCGACTGTGATGATAATCTAATTTCTATTGTACAAGTCTGGATGGAATAAGCGCTAATTAAAGTCTCTTGCTCATTACCAATATACGGATTTTACCCATACAGGCAACGAGCTGATCTATTTGGACCCTCACACCACTCAAAGTTTTGTAGATTCGGAAGAAAATGGCACAGTTGATGACGAGAGCTTCCACTGCCAGCAAGCCCCACACAGAATGAAGATCATGAATTTGGACCCTTCAGTAGCTTTAGTAGGTGTTAGGAAACAATAGATGTGTATACTCTAATTCAAAGTAGTACCTCTGTACGCTGACAAGGGCAGTAATGTGTTTCCTTGGGGAGAATCAAGATCACAGGGCAGTCTTCTACAATCTACAATGCAACGTAGTGGTTTATATGTTAACTGCATAGGATACGTTAATCTTGGGTCAAGCAGGGAACCGGCTGTTGGTATCCTAGGGAGCTAATTCCTTTTCTTTACTGAGCAGCATTCACCTTTGGCAAGAAGTATTTTGAAGGCCAAAGCAAGGAACTGAATCAGGTTTCCTTATTTTATTCCATCACTACCGTATATGCGTGGTCACTCTGGACAAGTTACTTACTTAAGCTTAACTTACTTTATATCATAACTTACAAATCTTTAAATGGAATTACTTGTAAAAGTCATCCAGTGTACATCACAAGAATACTGTGGTAGTTGGAGAAATTAAATCTGATCCCATGCCAGTATCCTTTGGTTGGGTCATGGGTGATTGTCACTCGAGACATACGTTTCTAAAGCTTTAAACAATACATAAAGATACCACAGCATCCTTCACTCATTGACATATTGTTATTTAATACTACTACTGTATGTATTTTTTCCTTAGGGCTTCTTTTGCAAAGAAGAATGTGATTTTGATAACTGGTGTAGTCTTGTACAAAAGGTAA
The DNA here is from genome assembly GCA_013389945.1 of Fregata magnificens. NCBI lineage: Eukaryota > Metazoa > Chordata > Aves > Suliformes > Fregatidae > Fregata > Fregata magnificens. The sequence continues at coordinate 135,946 of WAAD01022360.1, forward strand.
TCATACTATCTTTATTTGCTCTGTATGAAATAATGTGTACTTTTTTTTTTTTTAAATGGAAATTCTCATTACATCTCTCTCTGCATGCAAATTAAATAAGCCATAGAGAAGAATGCATTAATGCATCAGGGTAAGCCAATACTACTGAACTGCTAATCGGAGCTTGTTCAGCATTTTGGCAACCATGAACCCTGCCACTTGGAAAATAAGTGTAAATACATACCCTTAAAAAGCTTTTCTTTTTTTAGCACTACTATGTTACCAGCTGAAACTTAGTCATTTACTGAGAAATAAATGTTAAAAGTAAGTTTTAACTGCCATGTTGTAGCAATTTATTTATTTATTTGCTTCCTGATCCTTTTTTATGGTTTGACATAGTATATTATTACATGTTCTAATTGTGACTGTTAGTCCCTGGTACCACAAAAGATATCATTCTGTGAGTGCTGAACTGCTGAACTGCGGGACACACAAAAGGTGCTTGCTGCCACAGGAAAAGGACTTCAGAATATTTCTGCATGCAGTTGGTACACTAAGCAACAGAAGGATGAATATGAAGTAACATCAACCTCTAAAGGCATTTATTAAAAAAAAAAAAAAAAAAGGCTAAGGAAAGCAGTTTGTAAGTAACTGAAATACAGGATATGATGTAGCTTACGTGATCAAAGAGGAGTGGAATTTGGCTTCAATAACTTGTTTCTCCTGATCAAAACCTACCCTTCAAAATCTGTCGTTTTTGTGGAGTTGATAGATCTGTCTTGTTCCCATTGATCAACAGAAAACTTGAACACAGAGAGGTCCATGCAAGTCGTTTTCTTTTAAAAGGCAGAAAACACTGTACGTTCTTGGTGTCTGTTTGCTACACATAAACAAAATTAAAGGTGTATGGATATCAAAGCTAATTATAGCACACTGATAACTTGTAGGACAGTTCAGGAGATCTGTCTTCCAGATGTGTTTTCAACTAGGAAAATATTAGAGAGATCTGTGAAGCAGTGATTCGTAATGGCAGGTACTTGAAGTAACAGGTTTTCACTGCATGTCTGCATAAAGCCTTTGTTTTTTGATAGACATACATAATTAAAAATGTTTTTAATTAAGCAGACATTTTTCGTGTTTGAAGGTTCTCTCCAGGCATCTTTTAACATGAAAATATTCTGTCCTCAGGAGATTCTAAAGCAACAGAGTCTACGGATGTTTGAGCTGGTCCAGAAGCATCCACCACACTGGCCTCCTTTCGTACCTCCAACAAAGCCAGAGGTGACAACTACAGGAGCAGGTGCAGTACCGACTGAACGTACTGTTGTGCAGCAGAATGTTCCTCGTTAGCAAACAGAAGAATAATCACAGGTGGAATAACTACGCTTTCTGAAGTGTCAAGCAATCAATCACCACGTGATTAAATGCCTTATTCTTACAGAATATCAGGCAGTTATCCAAACAGGCCACGTAACAATTGCTAGCACAGACTTTTTTTTTTTTAAATCTTACAAAATACTTTGAAGAACACATTCCAGAAAAGTGGGGTTTTTTTTGTTTGTGTGTTTAAGTAAACAAAATCAGGCATGTCTTTAGATTCTAAATTGTTTATTTTTTTTTTTTCAGAACTCATTGAATCTACTGACAAGCTATTTGAATTGGAAGAAGAATTTGAAATCCTGAGTGTATGAAGGAAACTGTGGTGACCCTTCTGAGTATTGAACATATTGCTAATATTATTGCATTGACTTAAATCAAACAAACAGCCATGTTAGCCCCAAAGTGCCTGAAATTACAGATAACAGAGCACAAAAACCTAGTAGCATCCAAAACTCCAACAGTGATGGTTCCTGCTGTCCAAGAGCTTCCCCAGGTGGAAAGGCAGTAAAAGATCTTATAATAAGAGCCTTAAAGGGAACCTCTTTTTAATGTGTGTCTTTCCTGAAGACAAATGGACCTTTGAGATTAAGGCAAAAATAAGTGTATCACTGGGCTGTGTGTTTGGGGAAAGGGATAACACCAAATGCGTATTTCTTGCTCTCATATAATGCAATAGTTTAGTTCTTAAAGCAAAACAGTTTTCAGTTAAGGAGGATGGTTACTTCTGTTCCCGCCTGTGGCTGCATCGTAGAAAAAAATACATTGTCTTGTTTAAAAGATTGACTGGATCAGAAGAAAATTGTTTCCTTGTTAAATATTTTAACATGTATTTGAGCAACCACACTTTATTACAAAAATGTTTCTGTAAAAGGAACTATGTCTAATGTATATGTTCTGCAATAGCCTTCCTGTTTCTGGGAAACCTCAAGAGGAACAGGAGACTCAAATAGTTGATATAGATCACAACCACTGTTATAGTTATGATATATTTCACCTTGACCTTAAAATTCAGATCATTAAAACTTAGGCTGACTTTTCTTTCGGAGCTAAAATGAGTCAAAGGTGGTGTAACTGTACCTTATTTATTTTAAAAAAGATTTACACAAGTTTCTCTGTGACAGCACTTTATCTGTGCATCTAATAAATTTCTTAAGCTTTTCATAGGTTGTATGCTGCTATATTTTGTTAATTTCTTTGTGTGAACTAAACATAAACCAGGTTATCTTAAAACTTAATATATAGGCATATGCAGATTACTTAATTGTTGGTTTTTGACTTGTTGCCTTTTGAAATCTGTTTTGGTAAAAGTGCCTTAATTCTACAGGTTTATCAGAACAGCCTGTACGGTCTTATTTCTAAGGCAGAGTATATCTCTAGCAGCCATAAGAAAAAGAACTCAGAATAATTACAGGCAAAGATCTTTTAATCCATTATAAAGTTCCTTTTTACTGTCAGACAGTCCCCAGTATGGTTGTTTTGTCATGATAGTGTAATGGACATGAATCGCACGGTTTCATCGTCACCAATAAATGACAACATAGAGAAATACTGAATGCTGCCTCCTCTCACTTGCACTTCTTGATCAGGGCCAGTGTGATTTCCAAGAAAATTGGTAACCAGCTCATATTTCATCTTGTTTGCTTTCAATGTTTATTAACCAGAGTTTGGAAGTTGTACACTTAGAAAAAAATATCATTTGCTTCCCCTCTCCATGGATTAGCTGCATGTTTGGTTTTTTTTTTAAAAACAAAGCATTACTTCTTAATTACTACATGAACTTACTGTTCATGTAACAGTGATTGTAGTCCTCTCCTCCTCACAGACAAAAATGAAAGTGAAGCCCTTGCTCTGAAATGCTCAGTCTCGAGCAGTAACTGCTAAAAAGAAAAAAAGGAAGCACCTAAGTTAAAAAATAAAAATAATAATAAAGAAAAATCAACCAGTGGAGTACAGTATACTTACTTATTCCCCACACAGCTGTTATGTAAACACTCTTCAGAGAGGAGGCCTTGGCCCTGCAGACCTGAAGAAGTATTCTTGGTAGGGGTAAACAGATGTATGAAAATGGGGCTGATTGATGGAAGAATGGCTGGTGACTGGACTTCCCACCCCGTGCACCTGACAGAGAATGGCTTGTGCGTAAATAGTGTGGGAAAAGTCTGGGCTTGTTGAACTTAATGGAAGTTTGGACGCTGATGGGAGTAGAGCCAGGTTACTGCAATAGAAGCAGTTCCCTAAAGATAGTAGTGCTTAAAATGCATAAGGCTCTGATCCTGGAAGAAAAAAATTCATTGTATTTGCATGTGTCCATGTTCAAAAATAAAACCAAGTCCCTGTAGACACAATGCCTGATTGACACCCTTTTTTGTAGCACCATGGGAGCCCAATGGCTGAAAAATTCCTTGTAGTTTGCCAGTTATTTGCACAAATTTTCAAAAAGTAGTGAGCTTCACTCTGTGCGCACAGTGTTTTAAAGCTGCGTTTGCATAACCCAAGATGTAAATACAATATGATCTGTCTGTCCTGGGACAGCTAAGAAGTAGACTGAATATTCTGCATAAAAGGATTGCCGCTCAGGAGCATTAAAATGCCATAAAGGTATTTGCAAACTACATCCAAAGCAGTTGCAGGCCTTTCACAATTGGGAATAAGTTCAATGAAAGACTAAATTGTTCTTCACAAATTCCCTGCTCATCTCCAGTGTGGTTCAACTCTAGAACGTGCAGAGCTCTCTGACCCCAGTCTAGGAAGATAATATTGTATTATGCATGTAAATAATTAAAGGTAAAAATATTATCTGCTTGAAAGTATGCATGTTCTTAAGTACTTTGCTGAATAGAGCTAGAGCCAGAGAACCTAGTAAAGAAAGAATACTTTAAAATAATGTCTCAGTCTTGCATTAATTTTCTGAACAATTTTGTCTTAAAGATTTTTAAGCCAAGGTGATAGTGTATTTGTAAGGCACTTCTTTCAAATGTCCTGGAATGTCAATAGATAAGGATTTCGTACGCTTTACTCGAGAGAAGTCAATAATAATAACTTTTGCCCAACTAAATGAATTCATTATATATATATATTAGCATACCTGTTTCATGGCTTTCCCTTAAAATATACAAGGATAATACAATTAGTGGCACTTCTCTTTAATTATGCCCTGACGGTAAGTGTGACTAGTTACAGTGCATACACTAGAAATACAATTTTTTAAACTAACAGAAATAAAGCCCAGAGGAAGAAGTATACAACACATTGTGACTGTAGAAGTAAAAAATGTACATCCCCTAACTGCTTACTTCTGTGTTTGCCTAAGCTTGCATGCTATCTAGGAAAGCTTCTACTTTTCAGATGCACACAGCTTGAAAAATTACAAAACAAGTGTGCCAAGGCTACCTCAGAAAGGAAATTTACGTTCATAGTAATGAAACGTTTCTGGTGGCTGCATATCATTTGACTACAAGAAGATAAGCACAGACCTTGAAGTAGGCACTTTACCTGGAATATATTTCAATAGAAAGCTGTGAAAAAATGCTACAGGTGTGTTGGATTCTTCTTCACATCAAAAATGGCGTTTTTCACTGGGGTAGCTCTTAAAAGTCAACCGTGGATGAGAGTCTGGATTAGAATTGATTACCTGTCACTGGAGGAAAGAACGTCCCATCTGTTTAATAAGCAATGCAAACCAAATTTATCTTTGAGTCTTCCTAAGGAAGTCAGTTATCAACCAGTAATGCTTAGTGTTTCTAAGTCACCTACAATACACTGAAAAATTTTAGCTAGCTCTGTATTTCGTAGGAGAATGAGTCTTCATTCCCTTACACTAGACCAAATACTGTTTGCAAAGCTAACTTTTGAAAAGTCTCCCTTGTTGATGATTGGCTTGTGCCTTGGACAGAGGAGTGGTGTAATGTGAGACATCAGTTACTCTTCGGTCTGAATAAGGAACTCGCAGAGACTTTCTGAGGTAGCCATAAATGAGGGCCAGTGAAGTAAAAGCATAGCACCATGTTCCATTAAAAAAAAAAAAAAAGGTTTCAGAGCACTGGTCTTTTCCTGCTCTGTGTGCAGTCAAACTCCTGGACTTGACACTCAATTTTTGTAGAATTCTGGCTGTCTTGATTCACCCATCAACCACACACAAAACAAGTTTATGAATTTATCCTTCTCCACATCAGTGATGTCTAGTCTTAGGTAACAAAGACTGTTAATGTTATTGCGTTTTTGTTACTACAAGTTCTTCATGCACACTTGGCAACGGCTGACCCTTGTTCGAAGCTGTCCTGCTTTCAGAGTTTCTGAGGGAGGAGCACTGACAAACTGCTGCGACTGTTCAACGGTCGTCAGCCAGAAGCTGTATTTGTTTGCAAAGTAATGGCATGTTCCCCTAGCACCGTTGCATTCAATGAATGGAGTAGCGCGGAAATCCTCCAGGCAAGAACCAGGTGAGACAAGGGACTGACCTCCACCTTCTGCACCAGCCGCAGTATGCTGAAATAAAGATGTCAATTTAAATGAGTTCAAAGGAATAGAAGGGAAGGTGAACAGGGGAGTCCTCCAGTTCCACTGTTAAAAGGAGTAAAACAGGCAACCAAAATTATACCTTGGCTATGTCTGTCTGTCTTTTGAGTCAGGGCTAGAGGTGAAGAAGCAAAGGAATGTACTTAGGGGGAATATACAGGCCTGGCATAATGGAAAACCAGCTTTTCACTTGCAAGCTGGGAAAATTTGGAAACAATAATGCTGACTTCGTACTTTTCCAACAATCTTACACTAATGAGCTTCTAGGAGAGTGCAACAGAAGATGTTCTACTTTTTCCACTGAGAGAGGGAATTAAGACAATGCTGTGGCTTAATTAGCGTTTCCACATTTAAAGGTTTGGAGAACAAAGAATATCTGGCAATACAGAACTACTGCATCAATGTTACTACTGAACTTGAGCAGTACAGGTGAGAAGGCCAGCTAATGGGCCCAAACTCAGAAAGCCTACAGCAGGCCAGCTGATAAAGAGTAAATGCACCAGGGCAAGAAGCTACAGGGCTGTAGCTTCCTGTAAGCAACTCACAGAATACAGTCTCAGTCACCTAATCAAAGAGGAGATTTAGAAATATTTAGAGATGCCTTTGCATTAATAGTATCCTTACCATAAGGAAGGAGTATCCTATCCATAGACTGCGCCAACCAAGGGGACACTGTGGGATGGTGATGTCCTGGCTGTGCACAGCCACAGCCTGGGAAGGTGCTTCACATACTGAGCAACGACTGATGTACTGTGGGATCTGAACACTGTCCACTGGCATCATGGGGATAGGAGCAGTGGTGGAGAGCCAGTAGGACTTGTCATTTCGGCTGGCATAGTAGCACACTTCATTGATGTTGCAGTAAATAAAAGGCATGGTGCTGAAGCGAGGCAAACATGAGCCAGCAAAACCTGGAAAAATTGGAGAAGTGGTCATACCAAGCATCTGCCAAATGCTCCAACTCGTACACACCAGACACGAGTGGCAGAGGATGGCACAAGTGACACTGCTCCCAGCACAGGTTCTGGCCAAGCAGACTTCCCCCACCTCTACTACAACCGCCTGCAGTACCAATGAAGGTTGCTCATTTGAAACGGGATTTTGGCCTACATTGTTTATGCCTGAGAGAATTCTGTCAACTCACCAAGATCCTGGTTGTGTGACTTTTCCTGCCCCTCTACATACAATAAGCTGTAGCCGTCCCAGAGCTTATTCATTCCTATGGGACAAGGTGGGATTTGGTCTGACTGACTGTGCTTCACTAAAGTGTATCCAACGCTCACACTCCGACCAGGCATTCCTGGCAAACCAAGTGAGCCCGGCTTTCCAGCAACACCTAGAAGACAGAAAAGGAGTCACTATTACTAATACACAGCGTGGACATCAGCTGGCTCTACACCTGACTTTGGCATTGCTGTCACTGTGTTTACGTCAGTCTTGTATAATGAGGAGCCTGCGTTTTGATGGTTATTATATGAATAACTAGATTTATCAGTTCCAAAAGCAGTCACTTCACAGTAGCACCCACCCATTTCCTACCTCATTTAACTTACTTTCTTTGCCCAACGATTCTGGTGCCAATATGTTAGCACATATCTCACAGTACAATAATTCTGAGGCTCTCAAAGCACCAACCAAAACCTAATACATTCATTTTTGCTCCAGTGCTCTTCATGATGATATTCCTTTGACACAGAAAGGCCAAAAGTTGTACAACAAATCTGTGGCAGAATCCAAACCTTCTCTCTCCCACTGTGCCTTTCCTCTACTATCCAACCCTCACAGCTGTGTTCACTGTGAATACCATTTCGGTCTTATAGACCTTCAAGATGACTCCCGCATCCAGAAAACATTAAAACCAAAAGATGTTCAGAATTGTACCTAGGGAAACACCAGCACTGATAGACAATGACATGTGACATAATCTTCCTCACTGAAGATTAAATTTACTTCATTGCAGATACAACACACAAGATTGTGTACACCCCCTGGACTTCCTAAGGTAATTGGGTGTTCGGGAGGGTCTCTGCAGAACCTGTAGGCAAACAGAATTCTACTGATGGCTTCTTTCTTATCTGTGCTGCCCAAATCATAAAATTACCTTCAAATCCTTGTGGTCCTGGGGCACCCGAAGGTCCTGGATCCCCAGCTATGCCAGGTGATCCAGGTAAACCATCACGTCCTTTCAAACCAGATCTTCCTGGCAGACCTTTTGTACCTGCAATTAAATACAATTATTACTATCATTATTTCCTCATACTAATGCCTGCACTCCTGCAATCATATTCCAGAAGAGAACTATGTTGTCAGCAGCCATGCTGAGAGCTCACTCTTCAACAGCTGTGGTTACAAACGACTAACTCCATACAGGGATTCCACATGATCTGATTGTCTGTTCAAGGATCACGAGGTGCAGCTGAACGTTAGACAAGGCTGAAAATGCAGCACTGACATCTGGGACAAGCTACTGATTTTTGTCTGAAGCTACATCGGACCTAAGACTCAGGTTTCAATTTGATGGCTGTGGAAGTCCGTGAACTTCATCATCTCTGTCTCGCAAGACTCCTGCCACTGTGAAAACAAGAATCCTCTGGTATAATGGTCCAGCTGTTGTAAGCTGAAGAAGGTTGAGCTACCTTGCTGACATTTTGCTTAAGACTTGAAGTCACTTTTTTGGCTTGATTTCACCCTTTTTTCAAGCCAGAAAATTGGCCTTGATGTTCAGCCTAAGTATTATGTAAAATTACAGCCATTGACTTGAACTAAATTTANAAAAAGTCTCAGGGCAGTGAAGGGTGCTCAACATATAAAGGCTTAGAATTTAGCGGGGTGTAAGAGGAGGTGCCTGCCTATGGACCTTTAGAATCCATTCAGGACTGTCCTGACCCCAAACCAGAAAGGTCTGGCACGGATTGGATAAACCAACAATAAAATAAGTGTTCAGGATGGTACAAGTTAAAATATAACAAAATAGTATAAAGAGACAGAAGGTGTTATGCAACTGCACAGAGCAAGATACCTAGCATGTGATCAGTAATGTGGAAGGTTAATATTAGTATAAAGAAACATGTGACTGGGAAACAGATGGGTCTACATTTGCACAACTTCTGTAAAGATTCTAGCATTAGAAATAGTATAAATAGGGGTAATTTCCCAATGAACTTCTCTCTTGCCACCGCTCTGCAGCGTCTGTTACCTGGTTGCCTGACCAGTATCAATAAAGGCACTCTCAGCTTTTACTCCCTGCACATTTATTGACTTTAGGAACTGACAACAGGAAACCAGGAACTAACACAGCTCTATTCACTGTGATGGGATTCAGGGTAACATCTAGGGGGAAGAACTGGTGTTAAGTGATGTTCCCGCTCCAGGAGTTTTCATGAATAAAAATCGCCTAAATGGCAGTGCTAAGAAAGGAATCATGGGGACTTGCTGGGCCTAGGAGAGCCAACTGGTGCAGGACCCACCAAAGCTGCTGTGACAAACAATATGAACCACAGTGGCGCGGGCTGAAGTTCCCAACACTTCTCCAGTTACAGTATTTCATTGACAATTCAAATAATTCTCAGTGGCAAATCATTTTCATGACCACCCCACCTGCTAGTACCAAAGCTGGTATCATATCAGCTACATCACAGGCTGCTGCATCTAATTCTGGAAACCTAATTAAAAAACACTATAAAAGTGCATGAACAGAATTTATCAAATACATTCTAGTACTAATAAAACATGATATTTGTATGCATTTTGCTGGAATTATTTCCTTTATTAGAAGAACCTGTAAACCTTCATAACGCACTTAAGAAAGTAGTGTTGTTCTTCCATAAGGCCAGCATTTCAGTGATCTGAGTGTACTTTTTACCTGGTTTCCCAGCTGGGCCCTGGAATCCAGGATCTCCATCAAAGCCAGGGACACCATCAATTCCTGGCAGACCAGGTAAGCCTGCAGGGGCTGTGATTTCTTCTGGCTGTGGGGTTATACCTGGAGCCCCTTGTTGGCCAGGGAGACCTGCACACAGTGCAAATGACAGTGTAAGTACCCCACAAAAAATTCACAGTTTTGATGGCAATATTGACACAAAGGAGAAGCATGCTAAATTAAGACTGCCTTAGTACACCAGCACTGGGTATCTTTGTAAGAAGTGGTATGTAAGGCTCTTTCTAATTTATTTCAATCTCTAAGAAACTAAGAGTCCCCCAAATAAGCCCACTGTGGGAGCTCTGAAATTTTCCCAAGCCCAAACCATGTGCAATGAAGTACAGCTTTTTAAATCCTCCAGCACTCACCTCGACGGCCCATTTCACCTTTCAGCCCAGGGTAACCAGGATCCCCCGGAGGCCCATCTTTACCTGGCATCCCCATAAGGCCAGGCTCCCCTCTTATACCTGCAAAGATACACAGCTAAAGACGTCAGGGACTAAGCATAGGGTCCTGATTCTGATCCACAGCTGGGGCACTGAGAAACACACTGATGGCAGCAACAGCAACAGCAGTTCAGCTCTGAGATGGAGAGGACCACAACCCTTAAGGAACTCTGCCCATTTTGACCTCCAGAATGGCTGCAGAGTCTGAAGACAAGAATTTCCACTGCTGCATAATTACACTTTATTGAAAGTATTCTTCCCTTTCCTTGGGTAACCCAGGGAAAGTGTTTGGGGAGTACACATCTTTTCTATTTGGAATCCGCCTCTATGCACAGCACAGAGGGATGGGGATCTGCCAGCCTACAAAGACAGCATACAGTTCTCCACCTGGCAATGGTTCTCCGTCCTTTCCTGGCTTTTGAGCTGTGCGGTTTGTTTAAAACCTTGCTACCAGAGTTCTTGTTTGCAGCTGCCCCCTAGTCTCCTTTGGCAGAGACCAAAGAGAGAGCAACCTGCCCCCTGCCTTAGCCCAGAACAAGATCTCTTAACTCCTACAATCCTCTTAGCCTCTTGTGGAGACCTAAATCCACCACACTATGCCTCTGAGCATACATGATAGGCGGGATGAAACAGCATCTGCAGTCTTTGCCTAGACAGCATATGCAAGTGGGTAACTGTAGTCAACAAGCACAGCAACACTGCACGTGGACATCATTTACTCAGAAAAAAACAAAGAGAAGAGAAAAAAAAATCATTAGGGACACACTGAAGAGCACCTGGCCTCACAGGATACAACCTGCATGGGCTAAAAGGGAAGGCCTAGGCACAAACTCAGCTGTGCTTACACCTGGATGAGGATTCGTTCCAAAGCAGTCACACTAACTGCACGATAGCCATAGTCAAGGTGACAGCTGCCAAACCACACCCAGACCCTTTCAAGGTAAGATTACCTTTGAATCCAGATGCTCCAGGGAGTCCAACTGGACCAGTGGGTCCCACGTCACCCTTAATGCCTCGCAAGCCAAGAACACCAGGGAAACCTGGATTGCCTGTGTCACCCTGGTCAGAAGCTGGGCCAGGGGGCCCTTGTGGTCCTGGAGGACCTGGAAAACCTAGAGACAACAGGGGTAATTAGAACAATCTGCTCATTGGGCAAAGTAAATGCTGGGGCTATCCCCAGTGCATCTTTCTAGAGGACAGTCATTGTTTGGGTGTCTATATGTCCACAGGTGTCCTCCTCCTGAAGGAAAAGAATCAGACTCCACCCGCTTATATCCACTTAGGTCTCATAAACTTTTAAATCCTTTTAACCACAGTAATATAGCTTCAAACTCTAGGCCTGAGCATAGCCCTTGCCCCACCTGGTAGCTTCCCTGGTGACTCAGACATTCCCTAGGAGAATGAGAGCAGTGGCTTCAAATCCTTGGTCAGGGAGAGGCCTAGAGTCTCAGCCTCTCCAACAAGGCTGAGAGGCATTGAACGGGTACCAATGCCATCATGACAAATCTTTCAAATGATACTTGCTGTTGACCCTACAGCAAGTGCTTCTTATGTACCTGTAAGTAGCAATGAAGCTCTGCTGCCTCCCAGCTCACACAGAATACTTCTAAACTTTACACAGAGCCCATTATTACAGCTGTGGAAACCACAGTCCAAAATGGAGCTGGTGTCCAAATTTAGACATACTACGCTGGACTTAGGTACCTACCTTAGTCCCCAAGTCTGTCTTCAGTACCACAATACGTCAAATGAATATGGACTAGAGAGCTTTAGTAACAGGCTAAATCAAATCAGGATTCAACAGCAGGAATTGAAAACAGATCTTCTCATTCTTGATCCCTGATCTAAAACCCAGGTTATTAAAGTGACAGTACTCATCCAAGACATTTCCCCTCAGAGCTCTTCAAAGGAAGCACATAAAGAAACATAAATCCCCTTAGGTATTTCACTCTCCTTAAGAGGCCTCTCTTCACACCTGAACTCCCATCAATTCCTGGATGGCCAGCATCCCCAGGTCTCCCATGTATATCAGAAGGAAGAGAAGGTCCAGGTGTTCCTGGCAAGCCAGGCAGTCCCACAGGACCAGGGGGACCTAGGATAAGAAATACAAAGTGAGAGAGTGTACCCAAAGCTCTTCAGTGATCTTCACAGACATGGACAGAAGTGTTGGCTGAGTAGCATTTATACTGAGGAAAACAAAGAGACATCTCGCTACATGAGGGGAAAAATTACTATGTTCTGCTGTTCAGGAGAGGTATAGACACTGTGAGAACTATGTAACCAACTGTTTCTCAAATATATAGCCACATCACAGATTTAACTTTAACCTGTCAAACTACTAACCACCTCTGTGGCTTCAGAAGTTCTCTTTGGTAATTCTGCTGACCATGCAACCCATTAACCTGAGCTGCAATACATCCTGCTGGGCTTCCAGAACATCAGTATTTACCCATGTCTCCTGATGAGCCTTTTGGTCCAGGGAATCCTAGAGCTCCTCTACCCAAGCCTGGAGAACCTTCTTCACCCTTTGGACCTGGGAGACCTGCAGGGCCTTTCAGTCCAGCTTCACTCAGACCTAATTAAACATGGTTAACAAAGATAAGAGAGCCTATTCAAATTGCCTAATAGCCATTAAAGTATTACACAAACTGAGTTGTAATAAATAATTAGCCATTTACTACTCTCTCTGCTGTTTTCAGTAGAGCAACAGAAAGAGATGTGGTGCCTTGTGCCACTCTGGTTGTGCAGAGTGAATTTAAACAATCTGCAAGATGCTGAGAGAGAAGCGTATGACTGTTCTGGTCTTCCCACAAGCTCTTGCACAAGGATGCGAACATAGCACTCCTGTGACAGGATTTGCCTGCCAGACTGTATGTTGTGTCTCTCAAGAGGATGCAACATACACTCAAGCTTCTGGTCTCTGAATAATCTAGTGGGCATCATGCTCCAACATGGAGAGATCAGTTTCCACAGACTACTGCAGAAGACACACTGAGGCACAAGTGGTGCAGGGCAGAGGCTCCCAGGAAGAGCTGCAGGGAGATGTTCAGCATGTCACTCTGGTAAGAGTAAATACTAAACAGCTCTTTCAGATAGGAAAATTGTGGAGGATCTATATGCTGTAAATCATTACCTTCCAACAGAGAATATTTTAAACAAAGAAAACACAGGTATCATTTGAGTTGTACACATCAAGACTATTTGTCCATTTTCATGCATAAAATGTCTGCCACAAATTTTAACTGCTGCTTTACAAGATGACTGTAACTAAACAAGTCTCTTTGGAAAGGGTCTTTCTCCACCTGTTTACATTTGGTAAAACACTTTTTGCAAAACAGAACCACATTCTATTTCATATGGTTAAAAATATGAAAAAATTCAGCAGAAGCTTCTCAAAAGCAGAATCCAGAATCTAATCAAAGAAATCAGCTTCTCATTTTACTGATGCTTTTCTTGAGCTCCATATAATGGAGGGCTATGGAAAGCAGTAAGGAAACATGCCATTGCTAAGCCCAACTCAAAGCAAGCTTTGATGCTGCCCCGCTAAAATCAAACATCTATTGGAAATGGAAGAGTTTTATGATTTCATTCCATCGACTTTCCAGCAGTGACATAGTCCTTCAGGAATTCAAGGACAATCATCACCAGAAAAGCCTCTTCACTCCACAGGCTGCATCCTATTCTTACTGGCATTAAAAGAGAATTTGTTCATGCTCATTCAATATCCTGAGGTTTTTCTTCAGGTTGTAATTAAATCCAGAACTAGGTGAAATAGGGGAATTTTGTGGGGAACACTGCTCTCATGATGGACCAGTGTATGCATTTCCCCAGCTATGACACTTCTACTACACATTTCCTTTACCTGGTGTTCCAGGAGACCCTTTTGTGCCTGGCAAGCCATTCAGACCATTTAAACCCGGAAATCCATGAAACCCTGAAGAGACATTGGGAACACATAAGTGAGCAAATAAGCAAATAATCTAGTTAGGTGGAAATGCATAAGATGTTTCATGGAGACTACTACATGTATGAGAAACCTGACACACAGGGGAACACAGTATGTAAAGTATTCCTTCACACACGCTCCCTTCATGGAAACTCTCCCCACTGCTCTCACCGGTTTTACCTTCAGTGAACACCCACCAGTGATCCAAATCAAGTGAGAGCCTCTCCCTTTCCAACCACTCCTCTGCTTATTTCTAGCAGCTGGCGCCTGCACTAACATTGCCAAGAAATGAGCTGATTTCCCACGCACAGCTGGCTGACACATAAAAGTGCTGCCTGCCTGCTGTGATATACTTGGCCGAAACACTGGTTTTTCTGACCCATTTTCTCCCCATCATGTGCAGGCTCCAGATATACCTTTAGGTCCTGCTGTTCCACGAGCTCCAGGGAATCCGACAGATCCTGGCTGCCCTGGAGGTCCTGGTGGCCCAGGAATTCCTCTCAGCCCAGCATTTCCAGGGATTCCTAAAAACAAGCAGAAAAATGTTCCTGTACTACACAATCAGGATGGAACAGCTCACAGCTCCATCTTACAGCTTCTGTTCCTGCACTTAACTCATAAGATGGGTGAATAAACTGCTATTTAGACAACTCAAAACCAGACCCAAATCTCTCGTCACTACCACTACTAGCATAGCACTTATCAAGCTATTTTTTGATAGCTTTCCTTTTTTTTTTAATCATAGCAATGACATTCTTCACCATCCACCAAGTGATACACTGAACAGTTCATATATTGAATAACTAATTAAATTGTTTTTCAAGTAAAATATTCCAATAATGACTTTCAGTGTTCTGCCATCTTTAATCTTGATAACAATTTGAGAATCTACCTGCTAGTTACACCACTACCCAAAGACACTTGTAGCCATCCTTCTGGGTAGGTTTGGCTCCAGAGAGGGAACAGACAGAAGTGTTGCAATGGAAGATTTTAGAGCAGACTTGCCCATAAGCAGCTGCAAAGAAGCTGTTACTGTTTGTATCTAACTGAGGTCCTCCCTATTTGTTAAAGGAATTCCTTTAGGTTTCCACTGTGCAGGATTCACCACATGGTTGACCCACAGGATCGGTCACGACAGGACAAGGTGACACCTTACACTAGTGTCAAAGAAAATTCCCATCTTTTTGTCAACCTTCTTGTTTAAGCCTCAGCTGAGCCAGGCCAACCAGGGCTAAGGAAACAACAAGGTGAGGTTGTTCCACAGTCACATCATGAAGTGCAGAACTTAGATGCCTAGTCCAGTACCTGCTGGTCCTTCTTGGCCAAGATCTCCTGGGCTGCCTTTGAGTCCATTCACCCCAGTGTTTCCTGGGTAGCCTGGTTCACCTTTGAGTCCTTCTCTCCCTCTCCCTCCTGAAAGGATAAGAACAGACAGCATGCTACAGCACAAGTCAAACTGGAGGAAGACGTGAAGAGAATGAGAAACATGTTATGTTGAAGCTGCAGCACTTATGTCTGCTTAGCCATGGTCTGGGCCCTGGACTGGACTCCCTGGATGCCAAATACCAGTGCAAGTTCACAAGTTCCTCCTCAAGAAGTGAAGTGGGACCCAGCATTAGAATTGGGTGGTTCTCGGACATGTTCGAGACTCCTCAAATCCCACTTCCAGGAGAGGACTAAAGTATTTAAATTTATAGATTATAAGAATACCCAAATTGGGCAATGCTATCCTGTTTAATCTCTAGAATTTCGCATTCTTGAAGTGAGCAATCAAGGGCTACTTTACCTGGAAACCCTGGGTCCCCTCGCTCTCCTTTTGCTCCAGCAATGCCAGGAATGCCAGCAGACTCTCCCTGGTCACCTGGAAAAGAAAGACAAGGTGGGGAGGCCATTCCCTAATTGACTGTGAGGAGCAGTTTTCAGGGCTGCTCACTAGCCTTGTTTGTGAAAATAAGCCTTGCCTATACTTCAAATCCATGGAGCAAACAAAGACAATAGTAAGTGATGTACCTGAGTTTGAAAATGCTTCTAAACAGCAATGGATGCAAATTCACTCATGCAAATGCATGATAAGACAAACATTTATGGGTAATTCCACATCCGGCCCTTTATACTTTCGACACAAGGAGATGAGAGAGAAGGGTCCCTCTTGTACTGTCCAACGTGCTTCACACAGTGCTGCGGCCAAACTTTCCAAGGACCATAAAGTATTTAGGCATTTGGCTTAGGACTGGTCTCATCTGAATAAAGCCCCTTACAAGGGGACATGTACTTTGGAGCCAGTCACTGGAGAGCAACAGACACTATATTCATTCACAAAATATTCATTTTAGTCAGGAATATTAAAAGAAAGTGTACTGAAAGGCCATGTACACTATGAAAGATTTCTTACCCTTTGGACCCGGAAGGCCAATAGGTCCTGGGAATCCAAGTGTTCCTGCGATACCATCCAAACCCTGAAAAAAAAAACCCAAACCAAAATTAGCCTTTGCTTTTTAGTCTTGCTGTAGGAAGAAATACTATCCAAAGTGTCATTCAACAGCATGAGCCAAACAAACACAATCTGGAAGTTTTGTAAGGAAAAATCCTGCCACCTGCTGCTGCTTTGCTACAGGAGTACCAATTAGAACACAGGATTTTCCTAAGAGCACTTAGAGAAGATGAAGATATTTAAGAAGGTATTTACCCTCTCTCCTGGCATTCCTGGAAATCCTATGATACCATGTGTACCCTTCTGTCCTGGCAGCCCAGGCTGTCCAGGTGGACCAGGGAAGCCTGGGTCACCACGAAGACCTCTCTCTCTGCTTGCTGACCCAATAGGACCAGGGAGACCAGGCTGTCCACGGCTTCCTGGGATTCCTTTATCACCTGGGTTATACAATAGGGTGTAATTTCATTTCATAATACAGACATTCAGCTCATTTGGGCCAATTGACCTATAACCCAAAGCTCCCCTTAAAGAGGAGAAAGGGATGGCATTAGCTCTGCAGAACAGAGCTTCAAAGGAAAATTGTTTTCTCAAAATTCAGAATTGCCATATGTAAATCTTGCTAGAATTTGAATGGCAGAACAGAAAATAGTAATACTGCAGGCGCTGTCAAAAGGACAGACCATACTCCACTGAGAATAAGCACAATTACTGAACAACTGATACTGGCAACTAACTACAATGTTGTGAAATACCTCTAGGTCCAGGGAATCCTCCAAGTCCAGCTAATCCAGGATCTCCTTTGTCTCCTTTGAATTGCAGTGCTTGTTCTGGAGGCCCAAGAACAGGAAGACCAGGTGGACCTACATCACCTCTGTCACCTGAAGAAATAAGAAGTTAGAAAATCTTGCAAAATAATCTAACAGAGAAAGGATATAACACTAGAAGCTGGCAGACAAAAACAGAACTTCCATGTCTCCTGATGCAAATTAATCTGTAAGTGCTCAGCATCTTTGGCAGGCCAAAGTGTTTCACAAGGAAGAAAAGAACACAGTATTTAGAAGAAAACATTAAATACACAGACATCTCAGAAGGGCCTCCTAAGTCCCTCTGCTGCACAGCCAGCAAAAGCCTTCCAGCTGTTTCTCACCTTTTTGACCATGGAGCCCCACAACTCCAGGGCTCCCTTTTCCTCCAGCTGTGCCAGGAGTTCCTTTAAACCCATTCACCCCAGGGACACCAGGCAGGCCTGGCATGCCAGGGAAACCAAGCAGGCCAGAAGACCCTTTCTCACCTGTACAGAAAAGTTGAGAAATAGAAAGGGAAAATTAGTCACTTCTGGTACACTGCATACCCACCTAGCTGGCAGGTAGAGGCATCAGGGTCTGGCCAATCACCCAGATCTGGGTAGTAAAACTTCATGGCACAAGCAGAGCATGGCCACTTCACTCATGGGTCTCCACTCATGATACTTTCAACCAGCACTTTTCACTTCACCTTTTGAGATCCCGGTCCTGCTTCCACTGGAGAGCAAAACTCAATCAATTTCCAACAGAGCAACATGCAGTTACACAGCTCTATTGCTCTCCGCCTAAAATAACACAGAATTCTCCAAGTAACCAACTACTGTATTGGTGCTTAATGACCATACAGATTGTAAATTTTTACTTCCCATTTGGTTTGTGCTCCATTCTCTCCCTTCTATAAATTTCATTCACTGTTCATCATTTCTTCAATTTTCTTGTCTTTCTATCTTGATTTACATGATCCTTTGTCCATAAGGGCCCAAGTCCTTTAAGATGGATCTGCTTATGACCATGATTTGATAATTACATCTATAATTCGTAATTCATAACTCAGTAGCAAAACAAATTCATTCCAACACTAGTTGGGAATTCATTCTCTTCTGACAAGTTGGGCCTAAAATCAGAATTAACAAGGTTATTTTTTTGTGGGCACAGTAATCTCAGACTATTCCCCTAGTGGAACACATACCTTTTGGCCCAGAGAAACCTGGACGTCCATCTTGACCAAAAGGCCCAGCTGGCCCTAGGAATCCTCTTTCCCCAGGAGATCCTGGAGCACCATCAAGACCTGGGAAGCCTTTCATACCAGCAGGGCCTTGTGGACCTACATCCCCAGTCAAGCCTTTGACTCCAGGAAGTCCTGAATCAATACAAGAAAGAACAGAATAGATTATGTCACACAAACACTAGGACAATTTGTGGACAGCTTCCCAAACTCTTTAAACACAGCATTGTTTTTAATATGACAAATGGACCTTATGGCACATGCAGCCTACTAGAAGGCATAAAGCTTAGAATTGCAAAAGCATTAGTCATCTAATAATAAAACACCTATGAAGAGGGTTACTGTCTACATCACTACACAACTGGCAAGAGTGAAACCCCTTATGATGTATCCATTTCTGTCTCTTTTACCAGACACTAAACTGTAGCGCACCAGTCTTACCTTTATCATCAAGGCAGCCGAAGCAGAATGGAGAACTTTATTAATGCCAGCTTCTGCTACCTACCCCATCCTCTGGGTGAACCAGAGATCAATTGGAGAGGCTTGTTTTTACAAGTTTCTTTTCCACTTTGGTAGTTAAAGTGTTACTTCTCAAGAGCAAATTGCTCACTAAGGGAACAAGCTTCTGATTGTCCTGTCACAAAACCAACATCATATGCACTCTTTTGCCCCTAAATGTTTCAGAATGTTTCTAGCTGAAGCTTTATAATGGTTTACAATTTTAAATAAAGGCTCAAACCATTGAAAACAGAATGCTCAGATCCAAAGAGAGGAAGAGAAGGAAAAAATCAGGTGGCTTCTGAAAAATGGCGTCTGCAGCCGTAGCACCCAATATACGAGCTTTGTTATACTCAGGGTTTAAATGTCTTAAGCTACAACCCAGAATTTTTTAAAGCAGAAGATGAAATGGCTGCTTTATTTAAGAAGACAAAGAAAACACACAAACTTAACATCTATACATATTAAGGATTTCCTTATAGGCTTCAGGCTTTGTTACTGTCTGAGCATTCTCACTACAACGGTTCTTTGCCTTCTGGTTTGATTAGCAATAATATTATCACCTATAGTCATATTAATAATAATATCACCTATAATCAATGCAATTCTTGTAGCATTAAAAGCTAGGTTGTTAGTCCATGAGCTTTTATGCTACTCTGCATTTTCTCACCTTGACAGCCTATGTGAAGAACCCATAACCAAACAGTGTGACATCAGAAATGGAGAGTTGATGATAAATGGAATAGAAACATGGTGAAGGAAAAAACAGACAAAATATGTAAACAGAAAGAACAAGAGTACAAAAGAAATTAATGATTCAGAGAGACTACAGCTGCAAAAAACTTAATCATTTGGAGCTTATCATCCTAGCAATGGGAGGTTTTTAAAAACAGTTGAAGGAAAGTCATATATGGCATACAGTCCAAAAATGTAAAACAATAGAGAGGCAAAAGCAATGTTAATGCCAAAATAAAAAAAACTTTAAAACTCTATGATTTTCATCTCAAATGACGTTACTGCTTTTATTCATTTGTTGTCACTGTGCTCCAGCACTGCCATTCTGCATGTCAGAACAGACAAGTTATGTCACAGACCATTATCTACTAATTCCCAGGTCCCTCTTTGCTTGGTTCTCAAGTCTTGCATGTACTGTTATCATGAAACATTCTAGTCAGTGCAGCTTGAGAGATACTGCTGTACTCAAGTGGTGGTTTTTTTTTCCCTTAAAGTGAAGCAAATAAATTTCTCTTCTGCCCCAGCGAAGAGAAAGACAGAGAAGACTTAAGTGCTTGTTCTGAGAAAGCCAACAATTTTTCAGTCTACCAAAGTCACATTTAAAGCAACCTCATACATTAGAAATTAATCATCATGAAAATGGGAAATGAAGGTTAGTCAACGATACAGCCAGCATGTAAAAGCAGAGA
This sequence comes from Fregata magnificens, assembly GCA_013389945.1. NCBI lineage: Eukaryota > Metazoa > Chordata > Aves > Suliformes > Fregatidae > Fregata > Fregata magnificens. The sequence continues at coordinate 156,512 of WAAD01022360.1, forward strand.
TGTTAAAAATCTCAAGACATTTAAGATGCTTTCTCCTATCTTTCTGCTCTACTTCTTACAGCCTTGGGATACCATTTCTAGGCAGGACTCGTCCAGCAGTCAGAGGCAAAAGGCTCAAATTCTGCACTCTGTTACCCCTAACCAGAGGTAGGGGCTCACTCCTTGCAAATGCCAAATCTCTCCCACACTTCCTCAACATTGCAGCGTTCAGCTTAGCTACTTGTCTTCACTTGAAGACACGACATACCTGGTGCTCCTGCAAGGCCAACTGACCCCAAGGGTCCTGGTTTTCCCTTAATGCCAAAAGGACCTCCAGGACCAGGAGGTCCCCGCAATCCAGGGACACCCGAATATCCTGGATTACCCTGTTCGCCTTTAATACCTAGGAGGCCTGGTCTTCCGTCTAACCCTGCGAACAGAGAGGTGGGAGGTTACAGAACAAATAAAACAAAATGCACACTTCTAATTAAAAAGAGAGTTTTAATAAAAGCCTTTGAGTTGCATTAGACTCTAAGAGAAAACCAGCAAATCGCCACCTGTGAGCAGCTTAGAGGACTGCTAACACAGTATCTTAAAGATATTGGAAAGAGGAAAGGTTTTTGAAGGAGAAACAGTTTGATATTCCCAGATACAAGCAGTATCAGTGCTCACCTTTGGGTCCTGGAAATCCAAGATCACCTGTAAGCCCTTTATCACCTGGGAGTCCAGGTCGGCCACGGTCTCCCAGGGCTCCACTCTCAGCACCAAATACATCTCCAGGAGCTCCTTTCGTTCCAGCTAAGCCTGAGGCACCCATTTTCCCAGGCAAACCATCTGCTCCATCCAGTCCTGGAAGTCCTTGTGACCCTTGCTCTCCTCGAGGCCCAGGGAAGCCTTAAAGAGAAAAACAGTAAATATCACCCAGCAGAAGTATAGAATATCTGCTTGCAATAGCATCTCTAACAAAATCAACATTTTAAAAATTTCCATGAGAGAAAAAGTTGTTTGGAAAGTTGCAGAATGTTTCAGTACTGAATTAGAAACAATAATTGGTGACAGAAAGTGATGAAAATGTTTAAAACAGTTAGAATATCCTTTCTTTTTTTTTTTTTTTTTTTTTAAAGAAAATAATACTTTAGGAGTATCTGGGAGCTGCAGCTAGTTGCAGCTTTACAAGCTTGGTTTCACTAGATGGCAGATTAGGCAAAAAGGACAAAAAAAAAGGAGGAAGATGGCCATTTCAGGCTACAGACAGGCAGTATCTCACTACCACTATCAACCACAAAAGCTGCAAAGATGTTATATTCATCACACCTTTCTTACTCTGTCCTCTAGGTCAGACAACTTCTGGCACTGTGGGGCAGAAAACACTGGCAGCCTTGGTACAAGGAGGACTGGAAAGTACTCTCCCTGTACCAAGCAGGCACTAAACTGTACTGCTGTATGGATGTGTCACACTGCTCAGGGGTTATGTCATGAAATTAGTGACTCCATAAAGATGGCACCCCCCTTAATGTAGTGAAAGGATAAGAGATTTCTTCAGCCATATCCAGAGAAACCTGATGAATACAGAGCAACCTAGCTTTAGGAATCTTCCCTCACCACCTCTGCTTCTTGCTTTTTGTTTACACAACCATCAGAAATTCCCACCGCTAAAATGAGTCCAAACACTGTGTACAGTGTGCCTTTACCAGAGTACCACATGGCTTGAAACAAGTTTTACACTAAACTTGTAGTTAACCTAAACTGTAACAAAGCACAAGACAATGGTCTCTGGAGAAACAAATTGTGTTGGTTGTCCTCTTTTCTTCCAGCAGCGATATAATATTATAGGCAGGTAACAAGTCTCTTGAACATTTCTTCTGTTTTCTTCCAAGCTGCAACCATTTGCTTGCAGAGATTGCATTTGGAAGGAGCACAATGGAGCTCCCAATGCAGCATTATGAATGTACCAGGCAGAAAAGTGGCCTAGAAGGTTGGACACTTCTTTTGATAAAATATTGTACAAAATTTTTGATTTTTTTAATATATTTGGTAAATATTTGATAAAATATTGTATAAAATATGTTAATCAGACAATAAAAAGAAGTCCAGTAACTTCCCTCTTACCAGGTTCCCCTTGCAAGCCTATTATTCCTGAAGACCCTGGCTGTCCTTTTGACCCATGTAATCCAGGTTGGCCTGGAATGCCAGGAAAGCCTTTGATGCCTTTGGGACCTAAAGTAAAAATACATTAATAAATAATATTAATGAATGGTGGAAGACAAAAACACAGCACGAGAAAACAGGAACAGATCTTTTCTGCAAAGCTAGTGCTGAAAATACTCACTGGATACACAATTTAAGCTAAAAAAAGACTCAAAGCTATGGCTGTTTCATCAGCTACATAAACACAGAATGAGTGGGTTTGTGTTCAGAGGCTACTTGAAAGGGAAAAAACGGTGCAGTCATGATGATCCTCCATGGGATTTAAGCCTAGTCCCTTTGAAAAGAAAAAGAACATTGTTCTGCCAGTTAACTCTCTAGAATAACTATCACTTGGAGGAGATTAATTAGCAGGTATTATCTTCCTTGAGCAATAAGTGCTTCTTGGTAGCCAGCCAGTGTATTACAATCAGCTTGTCTCCCTACCTGGCAATCCTGGAAAGCCGGAAGTCCCTGGGGGCCCATATGCTCCAGGAACTATGCAGGGCAAGGTGATACCTAAACCAAAGAAACACAGAGGTTGCACACAGTCCTTTTCAGCGAGACGGTCAGAAGAGGAACAGTTAGTGTCCAGATGTTTTTTACAGGACATATCGTAAGTGGCTGCGAGTGAACTTACGCACATCAAACACTGCTGACATCTCAAAATATGTAATGTCAAAGAAAAGGCATTTGGAGCCTGGTGATTGTCTAATCTCATCCCTACTACTGACTTACTGCATGACCAGTAAAAGGTAGCAACTACTGCTGTGGACTACTTGTAGCATGATATCCAAGGCTTCCACTCAGCAACTGGTCCTCCCTATGGTAGAGGCTATGCAACAGGCATTGAAAAGGCAGTCTGTGACTCAGAGAGCTTAAGGTCCAGGCTGAGAGCTTTCAAAGTCAGTGGGAGCTGACAGGTGTTCCTAACTTTTAAAAATTGAGGATGTTTCTAAGCTGTATACAAACAGTATGCTATAGTGTGAAATTCTAAAATAAATGTGCACATGCAAGATAAAATACATATCTAGGGAATATTGACAGGTGTTTAAAAAAAAAAAAAACCTGTCACCCAAGAGTTTAGGCCAGAGAGATGCATGCATGGAGGGTGGAATAGCAAGGGTTTTTTATTTCAGCCTTACTCTCCAACTGCTTCTTCTACAGTCTGACTAAGAAATAACCACATGGCTTAGAAGTTTACTAGCAGCAAACAAGACTCAGCAACTGCAAAGCTCTTTACCTGACTTCCACCTCTCAAAAAAAGGCTGTTTGTACTAGCAATGCGTCTTCAGCGGAATGAAATTTATGTGGCATTATCAGAGTTGCTAGCACATCGGATTTACCTGAAGGATCTCAAACATTTCCAAGACTCATCCTTGTAGGTCAGTGACAATTTGAAGTCATATTCACACAGTCACAGAAATGATTATCACAAAAACTAATTCAAGACTTTCCAACTCCAGAAATGCTTCCAGTTATTTTAAGAGGAGTCTGTGCTAGAACTATAGAATTAGCTCCTATGCTGTAACAGCTGGCTTAGCCTTAAACTATCATAGATATACTTTCTAAAAATGAAAATCTAAAGGACTTTGAAAGCTATTTAGTCAGAGAGACTACATACAGAAGATGACTACTAAAGCAAATTTGGCGAAGAGAGGTGGTTTTTTTCATTACTCTGAACACTTTTATATGCAGAGAGAAACAGCTGCCTAACTGCACTGTTGCCCAATATTTGCTAACTCAAATCTGGCATCAACTACAAGGCCAATTAAGGATGAGACAATCACATATAACAGATACATTGTTTCTCATTTCCTTACAACTCTCTTTGCAGAATCCTTCCATTCAAGCTCCATTCCCAGACTGACAAGCCGAATTTATTAATCAGCCATTCAAGAGCACTCCAAATTGTGACTGCTTTCAGTCCTGAGGAGAAAATCTGGTCTAACTCAGGCATCACTGGAGGTACTTCTTCCAGCACAGCAACACAAGTTAAACACTTCTTTTCAGAAAAGATTAACATTTCCAGATGACTAACAAATTTTATTAACAAAAGACCATGAGTTAAACTATTTCCTGGATAAATCCAATCAAATCAGCGGACTTCTGTACGGATAACAAACATGGCTCTTTGCTTCCGACACTGACCATGGGAATAGGGGTCTCAAAATGACATAGGCCAGGACAAAAACTCATAAAGTAACCCAATACGTCTTTTCTGGTGCAAAGGCTGTAAAGATCCCGACGATTTTTTTGGTTGAAACTGTGCTAAGAACTGGTTCAATGACATTCTTCTTGGATTCCAACTCTGTTCACAAAAGGCTCTGTGAAAATCTTCTAAATTTGATGCCTACGTGCAACCAGAGATGGAAAGTTAAGCTTTCAGCTTAGGGTCCAGCCCCAAACCCAGTCAGGGTAGACAGATTCGAGCATCCCTCTCTCACGGTGCCAAATGACAGAGAGTGATTCTGGTTTGACCTCCCATTTCTACCCCTATTCATTGCACCCTCAACTCTAATTTTCATGATTTCATTATTCTGACTTGTGTGACTGATTTCATTATTCAGATTTGTGAGAAGAAAGAACAATCCTAATCTCAAATTCTAGCTAGTCAGGGGCTGCTAACAGGTATCAGCTCTAGTATAAAGAAACAAGCAAGGCTCATGTGGAAAGTGGGATGTAGCAGGGAATGAGAGGGAACACAATCCCCAGGGTGTCTAATCTACTCACATATTGAGATGCTATGCAAATTCTGAAGGAAACATCAGAACATTTTCTATTTTGATGTGAGAGGACCAAAGGTCAGTTCTCAATTCATTACTTTTATCTTGATGTAAGGCATTCACTCATAGCAAAATTCATTTAAAAATGACTATACTCATGATAATCTATCTACAGAACTGCAATAACACTTCCATTCTTACACAAAGCCAAAGAGTGCTCTATTATCATCTGTGACAGCAATTCATCTTTATAGTCAGCACTAGCTTTAAGAACAGAGGTTCAAAACTAAAACACCCATGATCCAATTTATGCTTCAAATGGATATGGGCACCTAATACCATGATTGCAAGATGTAACACGCACATTGCTGCCTGCACTTGGGTACACTTTGACAAAGTAAAAGTTAAATGGTAGGGACACAAAATAAAAATTCCAGTTCTGGTCTTCTGCAATCCTATGTGAGCCTGATGCTGAATGCTTTGTAAAATAAAAAGTTGAGGTCCTCAGACACAGTACAACAAAGAATGGCATTTTTCGAAAAGCAAGCATTCGGGGCAGCAACTGGCATGGGAAGGGAAGTTTAATTAATACGGTGGCACTCACATCACATGGCTTTAAGGACTGTCTTATGTGAGTTTTCCAGAAACAACTCTGTACAACAGCATATTCTGTATTTTACATTATTAGCCAGCAGTAGAATACTTGAACAATGGATATTTCATGTGAGGATAACTGAAATGCAGATGGGACTGTTTCCTTGTGTGTTTTGCAAAATGATGTAAGCAAGGCTTAGTGTAAAAATTATATAAGCAAAACTTAGTGTTCCCCAGCTACTTAATACCCTACAGTATCACAGTTCACACAATAATATCACAGCATCAAGGAAATTAAACAATGATGAAACCATCATGTCAGACATAAAAGTGAAATATGGGCAATTCCAAGTTTTTTGAGTAATCTCATAATACCGGGTAAAATCAGTCTAGCTTTTTATAAAATACTGAGTTAGACTTTTCCAAAGCAAGACTGTTTCACCCTGTTTTACCGCACATGGCATGAACTTGCGCAAAATTCCTCAGTGGTGTCTTTGACGTGGTAACTTCAGTAGGTCACAGTCTCTTTTTAAACGTCTTTCCTCATTTTCACGATAAGGCCTTTCAGCCTGGGCAGTATAAGAAACGATTATTCCTTCCACCCACGCACATTTCCTTAATATTAGACGAAACTTACTACATCAAAGGGTCTTTTAATGTATGCAAATTATCTCCTAATATGGAGGGAATGATGCATTCACAAGTTTTCTTACACCTCTATGGAGGTGCAAACTGAACTGGCTAATGACTTATTCACACTTTCCCCCATATTTTGACTATAGATACTCCTCTACAAAGGACCATTCATTGTTAGCAAAGCTTTGATGTAGCATTCATAATAACCTGGCTTCTGATGTGCTCTGCAGAATATCTAGAGTTCACATGAAGCACAGAGCATTTTACTTTTACTTATCTTACAATGCAATTTTAATTTAGTGGATTTTGTAAGAGATAATTTACCAAAGATGTAAGCATTCATAGCTATGAATTAGTAAAGCTTTTAGCATTTAGCTTGTGACTTGAATTGGAAAAAAAGCTTATGCAGACTGTTCAGGGGGACATTAATGCTAGCTGTCTCCTCACCCCATAACAACAACTCAGCGTGACACTGATGTGAGGTAACATGCCATTCAGCATGTCTGTGCAACCTTCCCAGTGCTATTCTGGCCTAGTTCTCACCTCCCTCTCGGTTTAAGATTCCTCCGCCAACTCCTTATACTGCAGTGGTCTTACTGCCAAGGTTTTTGAACTCAGAACATCAGTTTATCAGTCCAAAAACCTATGCAACAATATTATGCCTGCAAATGTATTATTGATTCTGCATTATTGATACTGACAGAATTACAAGCCTAGAAGCCTAAGTACACACAGAATGGAAAATACACTGAAAATCAGCAGCAGCAAAGAAAAAATACTGCTTATCTTAGATTATATTTAAATGGCTAACATAGAATCAAGATATTGGGACTAGCTCTCTGTAGTAATTTTGTTACGAAAACATTTTCCATAAACATTTAGACATATGACTTTCCATGTAACTCACTTTGAACTCTGAGAATGAACATAAAACATCATACATGAAACACTCTCGAACCTTTATCTACTGACTTTATCACTTACCATTATGGTATGCTTTAGGTACATATAATGACATACCAACTGAGCCAAACTGTAGTACCTCAGGAAGCAAACAGCCCAGAGCTGGTTGCACCAGTCATAACTGAACTCCCTACCTGACCGTCATGACAATGTCTTATTCACCAACGCCTGTTCACACACACAATGTACTACAGTTTCTTCTTTCAAAAAAATCTGGAGCTCTTCTTATTTCAATAATAGTAATAGTTCCAAAAACTGATTCAGAAGTCTCAGATACCAGTGGTTATTATTTTCACCTGGACAATAAAGTAGGCTGTGCTTTTTAAAAACCTCATTTTATCAATCTTCCTAACTACCTTTGGTTTAAAATGGTTCTCCAGCAATAGTCAGTGAGTAGCTCCATCCAACACTCTTAGTATTTGAGTACTATTTGAGTATTTGTTGCTTATTACCTGTGTCCTCCTGAGCAAGACAACTTGAGAAAGCTGTGACTGCTGTGTGAGGTCTGGTGAGCCCACAAACCAGTTTCAATTAATTTAAAGAGCATTCTTTAATCTAATGCAATCTTTTGGCCTGGCTACAAGCACAGCGTAAGTTGAGTGCCATTTCACTTGTAGCAGCTTTGCACCTCTTCAAAATAACAGCAGCCCCAGCGACACCTACCTGGAGGGCCTGGAAGACCTGCTTGTCCTGGAAACCCATCCATTCCTGGGTCACCTGGCAGCCCACGAACTCCACTAGGACCTGGATACCCAACGCCAGGAGAACCAGTTTCTCCACGATGGCCCTTGGAGCCAGGTAATCCTGGCAGTCCTTTTTCACCCGGGAAACCTAGCCCACCATCACCCTGTGCACAGCAAAGACAATTACAGCTGAAAATCAAAGATATGTAGAAAGAATATAACACCACTATAATTTTAACAGATGCATAAGAGTTTGGTCGGTTCTGTGCAAGGTTCAGGTGGGCCTGGGAAGGTACATGGAAACTGCTGTAAATTATCCATCATTATTTCAAAATGCAGGAAAACTCAGTGACTATTAAAAATAACATTTTATGTAGTATTTGCCAGAACTTAAATATTTATGCCTACAGTGTCTTATATCTTTTAGGACACAACATAAAACAGCATTAGGGTCTACCCCACTACTGGAACTTTATCTTTTGACTGGGTAGCCAGAGGCATAATGAGTGCCAATTATTAATCCTGACCAAGACAAATCTGTGCTCAGGGACTGTGAGCTTTTTATGATTTGAAGACTTACCAGAGGGCTAATCAGGATTAGTAAGCCAGGTCTTTCTATTGTCTCTGCTCCTTATTCCAATTCTGAAGCACTGCTGCTAAATTAATCTGAACTTACTGGAGGGCCTGGTGGGCCTGGCAAGCCTGGAAGTCCATCCCTGCCAGGGGTTCCCGGGATGCCTGAAGGTCCTCTGGGTGCTGTTGCACCACGGTCCCCACGAGCACCTCTGCCTGTTGCATAGGATGAATCCCCTTTTTCTCCCTTAAGGCCTGCAAGACCTTGCTGACCAGCCAAAGCCTACAGACCAAAAGAAAAAACAGGAATATGAACACGCAGAGAAAAGGCTTTGCTTCTTAAAAATGTCATATGAGGACAGGACACAATGACTGGAGCTAGAAAGAATCTCCACAGGGTTTCTCACTGTATACATTACAATAAAAAAAAAATAAAAAAAAAAAAAAAAAAGAGAGAGAAGGTTTAATTATTTCCAAATGTTTCAATCAAGTCACTACAGCTTTACAGTGGCAAGCCAAACCCTGGTATATAGCACTAAAGTGACAGCAATCTTGGATGGCATCTGGGAACATTACATCACTCATGATATAATGGGGCCCAAGTATTGAATCTTCTTCCCTATTACTTGATGTGCTGCATTTACTGACGCTGATAAATATACTCTGAAGACAAAAGACTGGTATCTTTATGGACTATGATTTTCAAAGTTAAATACTGCCAATGAGCAATGCTCAGCACTTTGGAAAATCCTGTTTGTTATGGTTGCTGTTTCATAAAAAACACAGCTCAACTCTCACTAATGTATTTAGCATACAGCAGTTGAGAAGGAGACTGCATCTATGGCACACAGTTTTTATAGCTATGAGCAATGGTGTGGAAAGATCTCACCATTCCATTTTTCAGGTCTTCTCTCCATGCAGATGTATATCTGCTTCCCCAGCCAGGCCTCACTTAGGAAGAACCCTGGGTCTAATCCATGTATGCCTATGGCCAAGAAGCCCTGGGATGAATAATTGTTACCGTTTTTCTCTTGACTGCTAAATGTGCTGTTCTCAGAACTTAAGAACCATTTCTTCTCCCATTTTTTATAGGTGGTAATTTCTCTACTTTCAGCTTCTTTTCACAGACCAGTTTCTGGGTTGCTTTTTTTTTTTTTTTTTAATCCAAACAAGTAGAATAAATTATGCAAAAAAATGTGTTCTGCTTTCACTACAATCAACACCAGCAATTGCACATGGGCACTTTTTCTCCTTTAATTCATGACAACCAATATAAACCCTTCCTGCCTTACCGGAGGGCCTCGCAGTCCTGGTGCGCCCACAGTGCCTGGGTCTCCACCAATGCCCTTAATCCCAGGGACACCAGGGCTTCCCGATGGACCTGGTGGACCTGAGATGCCTTTTGGACCAGCTCTTGTAATTCCTCCATCACAAGCACAATCACCTGCCTCTCCTGGAAAACATAGTCAACACTCCAAACTCAGTTTCTTTTGGATAAAGACCCTTTTCAGTTGCAAGAGCTCCAAAAGCAGTATTTGATTCAATTAGGACAAAGCCATTCTCATATGATTTGATTTTGTGCCTACTCTGCTCAGGTGATGTGAGTGTCAAGCAAGCGGAGCTCAGGTTTTGTCCAGGTTAATTTCTACGCAATGCCCATCATCAAATTACCACGTGCAGCATGAACCTCAGCACTTCTTGACCTCTTCCCAAAGATTTAGACTCTCCTAAACAGATCGTTTTAGGAGAATTTAGGACAGAAGTCTTGTAGTTTTTTAAAGAGATAGTTTTATGTTAGAGAAAGCAAATCCATACGCCCACTCACAGTAGGTTACAATGACCCTCAGCTGGATATTGTTATCTTTCCCTGAATTGTAACTGGCCATGGATCCAAACAACCACAGAGCACAGTGATGTCTGCATGATCATGGCTTTTGCCGCTGGTTCTGTCACACACTAAGGCCCAAATTCTCATCATTTTTAGCACAGAGGAGAATAAAATTAAGTTCCTCTCATTTCCAGCCTATATTGCAAAAAACAATGAACAAGATTTTATTTCTAAGTCTCATTATGTCTTATAGCTTTAAAGTATAACTTACTTAGCTAATTTTCTGGGTATGAGATGTTTATCTGATTATTTGCCCGAGCAGAGTAGGAGGTAGGAAATAGGATTTTGCTGGCAGTGCTGGGCACAACTCTCTCTAAATTGTAAAGGCTGTTGGCTCCTTTAATCCTTCTCAACCTCCTGTGATTTGTCATAAAGACACTTCCACCTCATCCCTTAGGATATTAACCACATGTAAATATCTTTCTGAGGCCCAACGACTGCTAAAACGCTCTCCCAAAACAAGAGTCAGTTACCTTTGTACCCCTTTGGACCCAAAGCTCCTGGCAGCCCTCTTTGTCCAGGCTCCCCTGGGGCCCCAGTCCTTCCATCCAGGATTGTGTCCGGGGGGAATGAAGGGCCTATATGCAGAAAGAAGGCAAGCAAAAGCCATGAGAAGGCTAGATTTCCAGCTCATTAATTACTTACAATGTCAGTTATACACCTGACAGAAATGGCACTGGATCAAACTGCAACTGTGGAAGTTACACAAGGAGATGGAACTTGGCTGGTATCACAGGCTGCAGTGCTCTGCCATATGTTTGCTTCTAGCTTCTCATAGAAAAAAGCAAAAGCTCTCACAATGTGGATCCAACAGTTTCATTCCTCTACGGCTCTACCATTGCACTTTTTCAAAGACTTAACAGTTGGCCGAAGAACTAACCAAACTGTGAACAGGTTGTATAAAGAAGGGCAAACGACTTAGTTCATGGCAGATGTGCCTTTACAGCTCTGGGACAAGCCAAGACTCATATGGATATAAGTTGAAGGGACAAATCAATGCATTGGTGATTGTGATGACTGGCCATTGCCCTTTTTGTTGGCACAGAAGCTATCATATATGAGCAGTGTCTCTGCTGCTGCTGGCATGGTAGAGTCGTCCCCAGGGCTACCTGCCTTCTGCAGAGCTCCTTGACTTCTCATGAAGTTGCTGCAGCTCAGGAAAGAGACTAAATGGAAAAAAGCTTAAGGGGACTTTCCCTGTCCGTCACTTTATAACTGCAGGATTATTTTCTACATCTCTTTATATGCTGAACAGAATGAAAAATGAGCTGACAGAAACAGCAGCGGAAAGTGGTCTAACTGTGTCTGAAAACCCTTCCCCTCAGTGACAACAGTAGGACGGAGTGCTGACCAGCACTTGTCTGATGTTCCATGGAAACAAACTGCAACCATCAGCTAAAAACAGCTACAAGAGCTTTACAGACTCTGCAGAAAAATGAGCTGGGTTTGACTAGCAAACAGTTATTGATAAGGGAACACTTATTTCTTCTCCACAGAAAATCATTTCATCAGATCATGCTCATTGGCTCCATCGCTGGAGCGTGCCCTGTTTGGAAAGGTTGGCTCTCAAAAATAAAACAGGCTGTTTGAACTCAGTTTATGGCAGAATGGTAAAACTCAAGGCTTGTGTAAAATCAACCCTTTTCATGTAATACTCAATTTCTGAGGAAAACAAAACAATGCATAATTAATCCAATCAGGGCATTCATACAAATGAACATGTAAAAATAAAATCACATTCCCTTAGGTCTGAAAACTCTCTCTTCAGGCATCCTATCTGACTCCTGGTACCTAAAATACCTACTCACAAGACTAGACATTTACCCCAGGTGCTCACAAGGTCATGGTCTATTCTTTATCTAAGCCAGTAGGAGACTAGCCTAGAACTTCAAAGTCCTCTGTGTCATAAATTGTGTCTACGCAACCTTGCGCTTCAGTCTCTCAGGCTACCAATCTAACAACAATTAGCTGTATTTTCTTACTTCAGAGGGGTGGCTGCTGATATATATGTTTAAGGTTGTGAGTTATAATCACAATGAGGTGTCAACCAAACATTTAAGATTTACAGATGAATAATCCTCACTGGCAAAGAAATAAATATATAAATGATTATTTGTCTTGTTTCACTCTGAATCCAATATAAAAATAGATGTTAAAAATATACATACGTGGTGAACCAGGCAATCCTGGTGCTCCTGGCAGACCCGGTAAACCATCTCTGCCAGGAGTGCCTGGTAATCCAATCGTTGCTCTTCCTGGTTCTCCCACTTCACCCTTCACACCTGGAATACCTGGAGACCCTCCAGGACCCATTCCATCTAGACAACAATGACACAATGAGCAGCTCTCCAGCAGCAAACACATTCTAGTATTTTCAATGTTACAAAAATTACTGTTGTGCCCTGAGCTGCAACCATGTTAGCACAGAACAATTTATAATTGCACACAAATGAAAACATACTAATCAGAGGCACCAACTGGCTCCCATTTACACACTCCTTTGGTCATCCAAAAAACTTCACAGGGCTGCATTTAAGTCCCACTGATCAGCTCAACAATTAACTATGTAAGACTGGTTTATTTATTTTCTCATTTCCTTTGACTGAGATAATTTCCTTAGTAGTTTCTAGTCTCTAGACCATCGCAGACACAGATGACATTCAAGTGAAACAGAAACTTCCAAGTGAGATCTTTGATGGGATGAATGGGTTCCACCTACAGTGAGTTTATCTAGCCAATCTGTTAGCACTCTATTACAAATATAAAAAGTCATTAAAAAAAATTTTTTCAAAAACATTTGCTGTTATTTAAAATGTACGAAATGTTCTGCCAATCAACTAATTTGAAATGGAAATCAAACAACCAACCTCCTGTGTACACTGCTACACCAAATACTCACACCTGAAGACCTACCTGGGCTGTAATCACTGTGGGACTAATTCTGTTCCCACCCAAGTCAGCCTACTTGGTTTCCCCGTGTATCATCCCTGCCTCCTCTGTGTCATACAGCAGTCTGAAAATCAGCCAGCTGAAGGGAGAGGCTTGCTCCAATACCTTCACCATCTCCAGGCCACTACCCAGAGTCTTCTCAGCAACAAACACAGAAAACAGCCTGCTAAGGGCACTGTTAGCAGCTGCTTTACCTCTCTCCAGGCCTGGAAACCCTGGAGCTCCTGGAAGGCCTGGTAAACCACTGACCCCTTCTTCTCCTGGAGGACCCGGTATCCCTGGGTTTCCAGGGTCACCCGGGGCACCTATTAGACAAACACAGAAAAACAAGGAAGAAAATCTCATGACAATTTCTGCTGAAAGACTGTTCAGTCAACTACCCCGGCAGCTGCTGATCTCATTGACAGCAAAGGTTGTGAAGCCTTTAGCAGTAAGCCTGTTAGTCAAAGTTAACAATAATGGGAAAAATGCCTCCTGACCTGTTAGAGGTTGTTTCAAACTTGACTGCATGTGAAGGAGGAAGAATAGGAGAAATCATATAATTTGTCCCCTTATCTTTATAGCTTCAGATACTGTTCCCATCCAGGCCTCATTCAGCTGTGGCATTAATTGAGCTCATTTTCTCAACAATATTCTTACCACATTGAATGACGAATAATAGCAGAATGACATTCAGAGTATTCATTTCCAAGCAACACAAGGAAGCCATTTTTCCTTAGTACACTGAAGACAGACACACAGGTAGACACACAGCACTTTGCCGTGCTCACACACAGTCAGCCTCCCAGGCACTAAATTTCATTCTGCCTTGAAACACATCATTCTGCAATGTGGGGATGAAAGGTTTATTGTAAACTCTGAAGTTATAAACGTGGGACCAAATGTATCTGTACGCCAACAATACAGAAATTAAAGGAAAAATAACAAGGGATGGGTTAGACCCAATACACAATGTGGAAAAGTGGTAAAATACAGTAAGAAGGAAAGTTGGATCAGAAAAAGTGCTTTAGATGAGTTCCAAAACAAAATGGAAACATGTACCTGAAATGACTACACCTTCCTTGTCAATAACAATAGGAGGGCCTGGGGGACCGATGTCACCTAATTCACCCTGTAGAAGAAAACAGATTCATGCCACATTCAGATGGGTGATGGAGGAGAAGACTGCTTGTCAGGAAATTATGGCAGCAATGTCTGTGGTCATTCACTGACTAACCATCATTCTTTATCTTGGTGAAGATTTCACTTTGTTGTTCTGCTATTCACAATCATCTGCTGTCCTGACTTACCTACTTCCTGTCTGATGAAACTGATGGCTGCTTCAGACAAAGTGTTTGCTACTACCCAGCTATCCTCTGAAGGCATCCCGTTACCTCAGTAGGAAGCATGGACATGTATATACCATGTGTACTGGCGACCAGTTATCTTATCAGCATATTGACCAATATCAAGTAGATCATATTTGTTCACCTTGTGGTAAAAGCAAGAGAGCTGCTATGAACATATCCATTTTTAAAAGCATTCATCACTGCAGCTCTTTGTTGCCTTGGAATCCTGAATTTCAATAATAGGAGCTTCCAGGAAAATAGATTCCTCCATAAAATCAACCAGGTAGAACAAGCAAGGTGTGACAAACTGCAGTATCATTCCTTCCTCTCACTCTAACACAGTATCAAATCCTCTTCGAAATAGCAAGTGCAAAATCTGACTGTTGTCCAAATTGCCACCATATTTATAATATAAAAACCATGCAGTGAGCCAAGGCAGTGCACACTTTGTTGCTTCTTCCAGTAATACTCCTCTATGCATAAACCTGAACTACTGTTCTTCCATGTGCTCTGCACAAAAAAAAGCCCTTCAGTACCTGCATTTCATGTCTGCCAACCGTATACCATTCTTGGTGGCAGGTAAGTGTTTTTCAAAACAAACTACTATCCAATCATTTTCCACTCAGTTTCCAGATGTCTGACTGCCCAAGCTGTGAGATATCCAGAAAATGTCTGCTACGCGTTGCCTATCTCCAGTACGAGAAATTGAACCCATTCTTTTCAGGCTTGTAAATGCTTGCAGATCTGTGATCTGAGACTTCAGATAGCTTTGGCAACTATCTTAACATCCACTTACTTCCATCTAATCTTGCCTCAATTGTCCAGTAAATATGGCATTGGTGTAAGGATAAAGGAGACCAGAGAGACTACACCTACAATTGTAAGTCATGAAATTACATGAATGAACATTGTAGAGGCATTAAAATATCCAAGTGTTCATAGTTCAGCAACCATTCATTTTTATCCTTAACAATAAAGTAAACGAGGAACTGAAACATACTGAAAATTACAGTGATACAGAGGTAAAGAGATTTGATTGGGGCAACAATACTTACTTATTCATGCAAATATCTTTAAAAAAGCAATGCTTTAATATTTTCATGTGAGAAGTTACCTTCATGCCTTCGACTCCATCCAGTCCTGGATAGCCTGGAATACCTGGATGACCCTGCAAACTCACACAAGGGAACATTGTTACAGAGTGAGACAATAAGACAGTACCATTATTTCTTAGCTGAGACACCTGCAGTGCCTGGACTTGAATCACAAACCCAATTCATTGTCCTACCAAACATTTGCAGAAGAAATAAAGAGAAAACTGATGGCATCAATTTCCCAGCACTCACAAAATACCAGAGCTCCTTTAGGCCCCCTTGTGCTGTAAAGATGGCGAGAACTTGTGAGCAGGCATGACGGTGTCCACATCAGGAGGACACCTTGGAGTTCTCACAGAACCGTAGAAAAGCTTGTGGAGTGAGGAGTCTAGAAACATGATTTTCCTTGTCCCCCACAGCTTCCCCTCCACTCTGTTCCCCCTCCAACAAATTATTGGCACCAAAACATTTAAAGTGACACTGCAAGATCCAGCTCTCCAGCTATCCATTTCCTGGTAGCATTCTCAGTGACACCAAAATTCCCCTTCTGGGTGTGTGACTGGAAATCCACACAGAAGTGATCTACTGTTCTCTGTTGGGTAACTTATTCAACCTCGCCCAGTATGGATTGCAAATCCCACTGCCACTGCAGACAGAATAGGATATTCCAAGAGCTCTGGAGCAGGTAACCTTAACTTTAAACCTTGCCTGTGATTCTGAAGTCTTGGACAGCTGCAGGCCCCAATATAGTCCATACACAGTATTGTTGAGAAACTTGTCATAAAGGGCTTGGTTTTAATCATATAATTTTAACATGTAGATATGAATTAGCTTATATTGGAGATACCATCATCTTCTGTATATCTTGAAAAGGACATACATAAAACAAAATATACAAGTGACTCAATTCCAGGCTGCAAAATGAAAATTGTATTTCTGAAAGTTGCTTTCTTGAACAACTTCCACTACTTGTATCTGCAAGTGGAAGTGCTTTAACACGTTTTCAGCCATTTGATCACCTGGCCATTTCCACCCCCAAAAGGGGAAAAATGGGAGAGCTGATTGTTCCAGGAGGGAATGTACAATTTCCAATCCGTGGAGGTGGTCCTCTGAATACGTAGGGCTAACTAGAGAGACCGTTAAAGGGATCTAGAGCTTTACGCAGACTTTCTAGTTAGCTCTCACTAGTTTAATAAGGCGCGTGCATTCATCCATCAGAGGACCTGGAGCCACTAGATAAGGAAGTCAGGAGATCTTAAGCAGTTAGATGGCTTCTGTAATTGTAAGTACATTAAAAAATAAAAGAAATTTCACCTTTCTCCCTGGAATCCCATCAGATCCATCCCGTCCCAAAAGACCCTAGAACAGCAAAAAACCATTAACTTTCAGAGGCTCCATCTCAGTCTGGTCTTATTATATCAGGCTCCAAATATCTCAGCACCAAAGAATGAAAAAGTAAAACTTTCAAAAGGAGACACTACCACTGATTTTCCACATCTCCCAAATATTAACAATCATAAGTGAAAGAATTCAGCAGAATAACTGATAAAAGAAGTCTTAGCTTCTTTAGCTGTTGTCTTTCTAATTGGCAGTTCAAGTTAAATAAGTCATGGTGTCTCAACTTACTAGGAAGTTAGGTAGGTAGTTTGTAATTATAAAGCCATGAAACTTAATGCAATCAAGACTTTCTATCTTGACAATTTATTCTGCACATGCAGAACAGAATGCCTCGGTCTTCCTGTTGTGTATAAGTATCTCTGCAGGGTCATGGTGGTTTGAAGAATCTATGGCTGGCGTGTGATTGAGCATGCTGTTAACTCCCACATTCATTGACTAGTTAGACCAACATCTATTGCCAGCTTGCCCATTTCTTCCCCAAAAACCTATCTGTGTTCTCTCATGGCTGGTTCTGGCACTGGTTAAGAGCTCCCTAAAGCCGCTGCAAGGCCTCTTTATTATCTTCATTTGGGCCTCCTGCAAGCTTCCTTTTCTGTGAAGCTTTCAGAAAAACTGGAAAAACACAGGCCCTGCAGTATCAAGACCTCCACTAAATACTTCCACGTGATTTTCTTGGACTGCCTTGTCTGTATACATCTTTCATCTCACCTTTAATCTGAGACTTTACTGAAATAAGAACTATCTATTGGTTCTGTTCTTGTATGGCACTGGCTACTATGGGACCCAGTCCAATGTCTGAGACTCCTACATGCTTTGGGAATGCTTCTGTTGATGAAAGACCCACTTCATGTGTTTGAGAACAGGCATTTAAGGACTTTGTAGAGTTACCTACCCTGCCACCTGGTAAGCCAGGCACACCTTTTTCTCCTTTTTCTCCAACACCTCCAAAGCCCTGAGGAAAAATGTCAGCATTAAATCTGTGATCGGTTAGGAATCAAATAGCACAGCCCTAAGACAAAATGAGCACAAACCCATCTATTAATACAAACAGTACAACAGAGAGACAAGGGGAACCGACTGTTTCTGCTGGGACTCTTTTGCCCCAGAAAGAAAACCTGTATCAAGCAGACTTTGAAGTACGTGCAGCATGTTATCTTCTTCATCCCCCATGACTTCCATGCATTTAAACCATAGCACATCTCTCAGTAGCAAATGCAAGTAACCTCATGCTATAAACAGCAAAGCCCTGCCACTGCCACTCTGTATAGTATTCTACATTTAGAAGTTATTTCAAATCTCATTTCTCTAACAGCAGCAGCTCGAGGGAGTGCTCAGAGCACCCTTTTTCGTTTCTAAAGCCTAAGAATGACACAAAACTAGCATTTTCACGCTCAACATTTGGAAATGTTTGGTGGTTTTCCCAGTCAGCAAGAAGTATCAAATCCAGAGACAGAACACCAGGATTTAATTTCAGTGAGAGTTACAGTAGTTAAGCAATTTTCAGGCTTCAATCTTGAAATATCTTATGGTTGTGGTTAAGTTCACACATATGTTCAACCCCACCAGCTTCAATGGGCCTCTTGTGATGCATAAAGCTAAACACGCACATAATGGAACATGTCCAGAAAGGCTAATAACAAACTGTGCTTTATGTCCAGGTTTTTCCTGCATGTCTTTCTACTAAGAACATCTGTACGTGAAGAAACTGGCAAACAATTTATCTTATTAGTCAGAAGTTCCACAAAATATTTATTCCCTGAACTTACCAAAATAACCTGTGTTTACAAAAGGTTATAAGCTGGGAAATAGCTCTCTAGAATCCAGGGATAAATTGTTGTTCTTGATTCATACAGAGAAGATGCTACACATTCCTGCGTTTATGAGCACTAATGTTAAACAGCCCATTTTGAAACTGGATATATATAGACAGACAGAAAGATCTGCATGTGCTTTACAACTTTAAAGTAAAATTACAAAAAATATGTTTAGACATAATTAAAGGAAAAAGAATAGGATTTTTAAAAAAATATGTCTAGCTATCTGTGGGATATCAAGAAACACTGCCATCAAGTGGCCATGTAAAGGGTACATCTACTTGCAGGTCTTTGCAAACTGCAGATTACATGTACTGAAACGAAGGCTGCTTTGTAACATCTATAGTAGGACAGCATTATCTTCTTTGTATCTCCAGGACAAAAACCTATCAGATTATACTCTTCAAAAAGTCTTGTGGACATTTTTATCAGATTTTCAAAGTACTCTGGTGCCTAGAAACTCCTGCAGAGACTTTGTGAGCTATTCAGAGGGTGTTAAACCATTTAACCCATATTAGGCGTACATTATAAACTCTCCTCTGTCCTTACCGGCACGCCAGGCAATCCTTTTTCTCCAGGGAATCCTTGAGGGCCTGGCTCACCCTGACAAGGGGAAGATGTAAACACAATAAATCACTGTGCCCGTGAAAGCAAGACTTTCCCCAATCCACCCATCATGTTCCTGACTCCTAAAGTAAGGCCTTGTAATTTGTTTGTCAGCAAGTATACTTGATTTGTGTCATCATGTGCCAGATATAGTGTCTCTCAGCACAGTGCCGGTGCATGCAACAGATTGTTTGTGACCACTTCCCATGGCTTCAAAGACCACTACTTGGGAACTGTTGTTCTAATATCCTCCACTGCTAGAAGTCAAAGTAGAAGCATTTCATATCATCATCTAGAGAATTGTAACATGCACAGTACTTCATGGAAAGCAGCAAAATAACACATGATGAAAGAGCATAATGTCTTCACAATCCAGCTTACAAATTCCAGAGTGAGCCAAAAGGAATGGCATTTGTTTGAATCTCACCTCACGCTAATGTAACTTCACCAAGTAAGACAATGTCTCTCATGACTTATGCAGGGGCTTAGGCAAGCTCAGACTGGGCTCCCAAACCAGCCTGTATAGGTCCCAGATTAATTCAGCATGCCTAAATTTCATGCGTAAAGATAATCTTTAACTCAAGATCCATACAGCTTTTATAAAAACACTGATGAGCTAAATATGTATCTTAGTAAATGCCAGGATAACAAAGTAAAAGAGAGAAATCTGTTTATTTCAGGATAGTGTGCATCATAGCCAAAGCAAAAGAGCTGGAGCTTTTTATTTATTTTTCTAAATGGATTTGGGTTTTTTTCTTCAGTTGACACAATTTCACAGATCCAACAGAAAC
Source organism: Fregata magnificens (assembly GCA_013389945.1). NCBI lineage: Eukaryota > Metazoa > Chordata > Aves > Suliformes > Fregatidae > Fregata > Fregata magnificens. The sequence goes on from WAAD01022360.1 coordinate 176,718, forward strand.
AAATGACAGTTCATTTATTTTTAGGATTAATGATGAAAACCTTTAAATAGCTTTCAAATTTCTCCTTCTGAGAGGCATGCATTCTCCAGTGGTCCACAATCCTCTGAGCTGAGAATATTTTTATTCAATAGCCATATGGGAGATTAAACTAGTACAGAAAATGATTTTGATTTGGAAATATAACAGCCTCCACTGTCCAGGAATTTCATTCAGCCTTGAATGAAGGAGCATGGGGAGGGGGAGGGTTTGTAAACTGAATTTACGGACCTTTTCTCCTTGCTTCCCTTTTGGGAATCCCATGAATTCCAGTATTCCAGTGGATGGTGGGGGACCTGGAGGGCCAGGCAACCCTACATCGCCCTGTTGGCAAAATAGGAAGCTATTAACATAGGCAGAACACATTTGATTTCCTATGAAAGTGCCTTGCGAATCAGAAAAGCCACTCTAATTATATCCAACATACATAATATCTGTGTGCCGGAATGCTGGCACAGGAGTTTGGTCATGGAAGTCAAAAGATCAGACTGAAAATTAAGATGAGCAAAATGTATTAAATCTGTTTCAGAAGAGTTGTGGATGTAAAACATAGCAAGAAAGAGGAAAAAAAAAAAAAAGCCCAGCTTTTGAGTCAACAGGAAAACGCTCCAGAAAAACTTTGGGGAGAAATATGAAAGAAAAGAAGACAAGAAACAATTAGAAATGTAGAATGCTGAGAACTGATTTTAACAGCAGCAGAATCAAGTCCCAAATTGAGAACTTTGAGAAGCCCCATTATGCCAATGTAAATTGTCACACAGATTGTAGGACGCCCATTTAGGATAGTGAGACTAGTTGACTATAGTTGACCCAAAGAATATTATGAAAGCCAAAAAGAATGAAGTCAGTAGAATAATTCAATACAAGAGTTGCGGGTCCAAAGAAACTGAAAGACAGAGATTCAAAAGATGTCTAAGGACCTCATGTCTCGACAACCATGAAAATACTGCGCTGAATTGAGATTTTCACCTTCCCCCTCTTCATCCAGAAAAAGCTCCCCTCCTTTTTTTGTGTACCAACAGATAAGGAACCAGCAAGACTCTTTAGTATTTGGACTGTCAATCAGTCCAAGAGAAGAAAATAAAAAGGAAAAGAAGAAAATGCTAGAATCTAACCACTTTCTAGAGGATCAAGCTATGATGGAACACTAGAATATTATTTCATGCTCTTTCCATAAAAGAACAAGTTTCACCTACCTTTTCTCCTTTCTCTCCTTGAAAGCCTAATCCCATGTTACCCTAGGAGAGGAAAAAACCAATGATGAATGAATAATAAAACAACAGCAACATCAGCATCACTATCATCTAGGCCCACAGCACTGCTTAAAAAGCCAACAATCAGGTGTAGAAAGAAGACAGGAAAGGTAGGTACTTACTTTTGGACCTGGTGGCCCAGGGGGACCCATTGGACCCTAAATGTGAACAAGATCAAGATTTTATTTCTTTTGACTTAATTAGGATGCACACAGTTGGAGCAATGCTGGGATCTGCAGTGGACCCTGAACTTTCATCTCTTGTCCCCAAAGCGAAAGTAACTGATACACATGATCTTCAAGTCTTCACATCTATAATAGACAGCATAGCCCTTTGGTACTGTGGTTAATTAACAGCAAACTTCAATTCAAAAGCAACAAACACGTAGTTCGTTTTTACCTCTGCCCAATGGAAACTCTCTTGTAGTATCTTGAAAAAGCAACTCTTCAGCATAATTCATGATGACAAAGGCTCCAAACATGCAGAGGTCAGCATATTCCTTCTAGTCCCAAGACGAGGAAGTGCTCAGAATAGTATAATGTAGTGTTTGTAGACAGCACTCTATGGCTTTGCTGGAGCCCTCGTTCATGACTGCTGCTACACTGCTCCAGAGAGGAACCTTCCCTCTTGTGATTAGATTAAACTATCTAAGTTCAAGTATTTTATGCTTGAAGTCAGCTGGGCTCAGTCCTTTTAGATACACCCACACTTTTGCTCATTGTCATGACATAAATACAGACAAGGAGGGAAAACTGCCAACATTTTGAACCGTCCCATCAACAAGTGCAACAGTTGAGGTCTCTTACCTGCAAACCTGGCAATCCTATAGGGCCTGCAGAACCTATTGGACCTGGAAACCCTTTTGGACCCTGTAAGAAGAATATAGGACAAATACAGAATGTGTAGCACTTACCCCATCAAACCCCAACCAAAGACAAAGTGAGTCGCAGGAAACAAATATCCCCTATTAAGTATGCCAATTTAAATGCTATAACAATCCATTTCATATAATTAGATGTATTTTGAAAATCAAAGTTACAGAGTTCAATGGTAGAAGGGAGTTTTATTTGAAAAAGGAAAAACGGAACAGACAATAGCAAAAATCTGACTTCCTCTGCGATAAAGTGGATCCACTCACACCATTACAAAGCTGGAATTGCTCATGCTACTGGTATCACACATGTAAATACATGGCCCACTAATTTGAAAAGTGTCCTTGAGAATCAATACAAGAAAAATTCCCTGCTTAATATTCTTTAAAATCATTATTCCCCAAATTAAATAACTTACAGAAATTCCATCCAATCCAGGAAGACCATTTTCTCCCTGAAAATTATAAATACATGAGTAAAAATTACACTATGTTATTGCAACACACTATAAGGAACATTAAGTTTTGTATAAATAGAAATATTTGCTGTTAGTTAACATTAGATCAAGTGTAAATGGGAAAATATATTTGACACCTGTGCTTCCGTATTTGAATTAGGTAATGGAGAGATTCCAAAACTCTGAAGAAATTGCAACCATTTTATTTATGGGTAACAAGAAAAACTAAAGTGGCATGAAAAAACGTTTGGATTAATCATAAAAACACTGGAAAATACACTATAAAAACTTTCATTACAAAACCACTATAAAATATGTAAAAGCATATCATTATTATATCAAACTATCTGTATTTCCAATAAATACTGAAGTAAACAAATGAAGATCTATTTAACTTTTACCAACTTATAAGTGTATATAATATAGGTAGAATTTTAGAAAAGTTCCTAATTTTGACCAACAAAGTCAATGTGAGGGGCCTTACATGACAGAATAAATTTATTAATATTTTCAATATTTAATGAAGCATGAAGCTGCTAAATATTGGAAAATTCAGTACCACAAGAGGTACTGAATCCTTTGTAGATTTATTCCAAACCTAGTACTTCTGGCAAAAATCAAAACCATGCTAGGCTGGTGAGTGTTTGTTTCAAGGCAATAGAGAACCAAATCTTTTACATCTATCCATAGTTTGTATTTTCTGTACAGGAAATAAAATTACAGAATTGATACAGACATTTCAGGGTGAGGCCTTTATTAAATAGAGAAAGATCCTGACTTCACAGCAGCAAAGGACGGAGTACTATGAGTGGGATATGATACTTATGTATTTAAACTGAGAATATGACTGATTACTTATTAGTACTTCACAGTACAAAAAACACCAGGAGGCAGCTGGGATCCCACAGTAGAAATCTTAACACACACTTGCGAGTTTCCTGAGCTGTTATTTCAACAGACCTGGCACATGCAAAGATGTCAGTTACAGGAAAGTTCTGAGTGTAGGTAAAGGGCCCCTCCTTTGCCACATCTGCATCTAGAAACATATATGCTACCACAAATAAATCAGGATAAGCTTACAAGAAATTCCTCGCATCCATGGTTTGACACCACAAACGAATGGTGCTAGCTCTCCAGAGACAAGTGAAGGACCGGCAACTACACTGAACAGTAACAGGATGAGCAATGTCCCAGCATCCCAGTATGGGATGAACAAGATCTCTGCAAAGACCAAGCAATTCCAAGTTCTGCGAGTATTCTGTGTTGTCATTAATGAAGTTATTATAAGGTCTTTTTCACAGCCCTGCATTCAGACATACCCAGGATACCCACGTCTAACATCATGAGCAATCTAACCTGCAGCATCAGCCCTGCAACCGGTAGGACATCAAAGTGTTTCTTGTACTGCATTTTCTCCTATGTGATGATAAGTCTTACCTTCATTCCTTTAAGACTGCCTTGAGCAAAAACAGGTTCTCCTTTAAGACCTTTTGGGCCAGGATGGCCCTGATAAAAAAAAAGAAAAAAAGTAAAAAATAAATTTCTGGAAAAAATACTGATTTAGTTTTGAAAGAATTTATCTTCAGCATAATGAACAAGGCAAACTCCTGGCTCCAGTAAACAGCAAAAGTACCACTGCAGCTTTCTCAAAGAACCTGTGGTATTATGAGAATTTCAGACTTCCTGCGGCTTTAGAAAAACAAGGTTCTGCGAACATTTTCTCTGGTATTTTCCTGTTTGTATTAGATTTCCCTTTTAAGATCCAGTTTGAATCTGTTTGACATGGTGTAACCCTCCTGTTCATATACACATCAATGCCATCCAAAGGGACCTTGACAGGCTAGAGAGGTGGGCCTATGCAAACCTCATGAAGTTCAACAAAGCCAAGTGCAAGGTCCTGCACCTGAGCTGGGGCAATCCCAAACATGGATTCAGGCTGGGTGATGAGTGGCTTGAGAGCAGCCCTGCAGAGAAGGACTTGGGGGTACTGGCAGATGAAAAACTGAGTATAAGCTGTCAATCCATGCTCACAGCCCAGACAGCCAACCGTGAGACCCCACCTGGAGTACTGTGTTCAGCTCTGGGGCCCCCAGCATAAGACAGACATGGACCTGTTGGAGCGGGTCCAGAGGAGGGCCACGAAGATGATCGAGGGGCTGGAGCACCTCCCCTATGAGGACAGGCTGGGACAGTTGGGGTTGTTTAGCTTGGAGAAGAGAAGGCTCCAGGGAGACCTTATAGTGACCTTCCAGCACTTAAAGGGGGCCTACAGGAAAGATGGGTAGGAACTCTTTATCAGGGAGTGTAGTGATAGGATGAAGGGTAACAGTTTTAAACTGAAAGAGGGTAGATTTACATTAGATATTAGGAAGAAATTCTTTACTGTGAGGGTGGTGAGAAACTGGAAGAGGTTGCCCTGAGAAGTTGTGGATGCCCCCTCCCTGGAAGTGTCCAAGGCCAGGCTCAATGGGGCTTTGAGCAACCTGATCTAGTGGAAGGCGTCCCTGCCCATGGCAGGGGGGCTGGAACTAGATGATCTTTAAGGTCCCTTCCAACCCAAACCATTCTATGATTCCATCTCATTTAACACTGTAAATCACTGAATTTTGTTTAGAATCAATGAGAGAAAAAACTGGTAGACCGCATGAATCTTCTGAAAAAGCTGCCATTAGAATTCTAGATTTACTCAATTTATTTTAATCTTGATCATCTCATCCAATTCATCTGAGGTGATTTCATTTAATTGCCAACTTAATTTGAGAGGAGTTGGCTGATCCAAGCAGCTTTCCTTGCCAAAAATGTAATCCTGCAAGCATTACAAAATAGAAATTGAGCAGCAGGTATGAGTAAATCAGTTACTTTAGAAAGCAGTACTTTAATTTGATCTTATTGCTTCAATATTTTTCAACATCATATGAATTTCAAGTCTGGATGACATGTAAAGATGTCTTAGCACAGTTTAGAAATGCTGAAACAAATGGCAGTATTTACATCCGCCAGCTGTTATTTTCTTCCTCTTCTTCATGTATATGTGCAAAGGAGTTCCATGACATGTACGATTAATCACACGACCTGTGTTTGTAAGATCAGGCTTCGAATGTGAACAAATATTCAAATATTTGTCAAATATTTTAATATCAAGTCTAATATTTTTTGCTTACACTTCAAGAATAACCACTTACTTTTATAAAAGACTATAATTCCCAAAAGCATCTAAGAACGGAGTTCTTGTAACTAATCCTACCCACTTGAAACAGAGTGTAGAGCGTGACCCAGCTACCTTCACTTCCTCTACAGTCAATGCAGAAAAATGGGTATCTCCAAAGACAATTCATCCTGAAAGGTAGAAGGGGAGAAGTGCTCTCGCAAGTACCGCTCTCTGTAAGAGGCGAGTCCTTTAAGGCGTCCAATGAAGGCTAGATAAAACTCCAACCTGGTAGAAAAGTGTTTTCAAAAGTAAAACAGATATCCTGGAAAGTAAATCCTATTGACACTCAGTAAAGACTGAAGCTTTTGGCTATCTTAAGACCTGAAGTAAGGCATCCAATATTTGATGCATAGACTTGAACATGTGATAACATTCCTTCCTGAATCAGCATCCACTAACTTGAAACGTGCCAGGTGGAAGATGTTTGACACTTCATGGTTCTTAAAAACTTTATCATGGTTTCTTCTGAGTTAGCTTGAATACTGCCAGTGACAATGGTATAACTTGAAGTAGGAGTATACTGAATTCACAGGATCTTCATTTTATCCTCTGAGTGGAATTTCAATAAGAAAATGATACTGAGCTCTAACAATGTTAATAAACTTAGGGTTATTAGGGTTCTTCCTAAGAACTTGGGAGTTACTTTTCCAACAATGGCATGAAAAGCAAATCCTGACTTAGTGACCACAAAACACCATATTTGAGTTAGGACGTACAGGCAGCCCAGGTAGGCCAGGAAACCCATCTGATCCAGAAACGCCAGGACTCCCAGTGGTACCATTGCAGCCATCAAGGCCAGGCAGACCTCTAGGTCCAGGTTGCCCAGGGTGACCCTGTATAAAGAGGAAGAAGAGAGAATGACTGACAGGATGCATTATTTTATTAATAATACCGTCCCCAGAAAACTGATATCTTCCAAATGGCAACACAAAACAAAAGAAATGCACAACTCCCACTGAAGTTCAGTGTATGGCAGACTCCAACAGAACTAGCTTCTTCAGCCAGCATTGTTTATCCTCCCCAAAGCTTAAATCCTAGAACGTTGGCTGCATTCACTTAATTACCTTTTTCTCCAAGGGATAATTTTCTGAAGTACATAACTTGTGCATGAGTAGGTCCCGAAAGGGCAATACTCATCCCACAGCAGTCTGAAATATATGGCATATAACACAGTGTAAAACAGCACGCAAGGGTGCACCTGACACCAGGAATGGAAGTTGCTCATGTAAAAAACAAGGGCAGAGGCAGACTCAACAATACTGAGCATTTATAATTCCAATCTGCTTAAAGTTTCAGTGACTTCTCTTCCTCTCCAGTGTGAATTCTTTCCTTTAATAGTTCAACAGATGTTACAGCTCCAGCATCAGGCCATTCAACCAAAACAGCTTTTCTTGTTATATTAAACTTAAAACCTTAGCTGAAGCAACTGGAGAAAGACCTAATTAAACTAACAACATTTAAAAGAAAGTATTTGTAATGGTCAATTATTAATCAAGCAGAGTAGAATAAAATTGTACCTAATTCTGATTTCACACCTCTTTTGCCCTGGTATAGCTCTATTAATTTGACTGGAGTTTACTCAGCACGGTACTGGTGCAAAGGAGATAAAGTTTGAGACTTTAGTTACTTTTTCTTCAGGGTCATATGGGTGTGTGTAGGCAAAACACAGAAAGGCAGAACTGTCAGTCACACTACCCAGGTTTCAAGCAGCTCCTTATTCCATCCTCCATTTCATAGAAATGAGTTCTGTGGCACTCAAAGACAGTGTTTAATGGCAGGAAGGAAAATGAAACTTATGGAGATAGTATCAGTAACTGACAGTTCTCTCCCTCCTCTCTGTACACCCTGATCTTGACTCATCCCAGAAGTACTTTTGTTTGATCCCAAAGATTCATCCTTAAGATATGGCATTAAACGAGTTATGACTCACACTAGGAAAGTAAAAAAATAAACATGGATAAAATGGAGATAAAGCAGAACATTAACAATCCTTCATGCCTGACACTTAAAACAAAACACATTTGTGTTGCTAAAGGTCTTCCCAGTCCAAGCCAATACCATACGCTCTGACCAAACTCAGTGAGAACTTTGCAGTAATGTAAAGCCTTTTATCTAAGGATCTTAAAATGCCTTGCAAAAACGTGGGAATGCTATAATCTTCATTTTACGGAGGAGAAGCTGGAGGCACATAGTAGCAGAGTGATTTTCCCAAGGATGCAGAGCAACTTAGGCCATAATTATGTAAATACTCAAGCTGATCACTGGTCTCAGCTGTTGCCAGGAGGGCCATCGCATGCTCCTGCTTCCTCACACCTACCTCTTCCCTGTGCTGGCATAAGCACAGGCAGAATAGGCGAGTCGGAGCAGGAAACCAACACAGCAGAGAAATAACTGTTCTGTTTCTTAATGGCGTTAATTTTCAGCCAGATGAGTTCCTTGGTCCAGCTCATTTGGCAACTGCATTGCGATTTGTGCCAACAAAATGGAGAGAAGGAGAGAGAGCCCAGATCTGCTCTCTGTCAGTCAATTAAGGTGCAATCTGAACTAATGTAATGTGTCTCCACTACAGGATCAAGGCAGCTCACCCAGACAAGTATAAATTTGAGATTAAACAAGGCCTCAGGACATGGAATGAAGTCATCCCAAACCATTAGCATCAGGCACCACTGTGTATATAGTACCAGTTACCCTGATGATTAAAGTCTGTCAAAACACCCACATGTGGTGTGCAAGCAGGGACTTGCCAGGCCTTGGTAAAGTGACAGAAGAAGGCTGAAGCACCAATTCATTGCCACTTATGTTTGTCTCTTAGAAATGATTCAGTTGCAACCCACCCTCTGCCATCCATGCGGGATGTCATAGCCAAGAGCAGCAAGTCTCTGACGGGACAGGCTGTGACTGCAGAGGGAGGCCAGAGTGGTCAATGTCTACCAGGTCTTTCACTCTGTTCACGGCATCGACAAAACCAGAAGCTATGTGGGACAAGTGCACATGTATCTGATTACAACATAAGGTGACCAGCTGCAGGGTTTAGTGAAGCTGAACAGCCAACATCTGCCCTTCAGAGCTAGACAACGGCGAGCCAAGCTGCTAAGCCTTTAGTGCTGGCCAAGAGCCAGCCCATGGCAGGCAGCTGACCGGTGGCCTCATGTCTTGGGAAACACTTTGGGTGAGATCTCCTAACTCGTGGACCAACGCAGTCTGTAAGTGGCCCAAAGGATTTTGGTATCCTCTTAATGTGTGAGAAGGGCTCACAAAGAGAGGACATAAAGTATGCTGACCGCAGTGATTTCTTATGTGTATTAAATAAATCTGTGGCCCTGTCACTCAATCTCATGGCATCCATGTCTGTGGTTCCGAGCCAAAGCATGACACAGACTGACACACACACACACACATATGCTGTCTCTTTTGCTTTAGGAAAAAATCCGCAGGATTTACTACTTTCTGGCTAATCTGCTACCAGAGTTCACAATGTTTTGTTTTAAGAACATTACCTGAGGAGATACTGAGCACCCACAACTGACTTCCTTGAGAGTTGTAAAGTTCTGGCTTAAATGAACCTTTTCCCCAGGGATTTAAAATAGTGATTTAAAGAGCTGTTTTGACCTGGAAAATGGTGGTTAGTAGTTTCACTGCTCTCACCTTCTCTAATTCCTGTTTCGGCAGATGTGCACCTCAACTAAGGCAGAAGACTTTTACAGGCTTTACTTATACATGGCAAGGTGACTAGTTTACAGACCCGAGTTGAAACACAGGCTGAAGAGACCACTCGTGCTCTCTGTTCTCACAAAAGGAGACATTCCTGTTATTCAGATAAGGAAACTTGAACTGTTCATCTAGGCCCTTGCTTTATCTGACTCTTGCTCATATACCAACACTGTGATCCCAAGGGGCCTCTTTTCTAAATCAAACAGCACAAAGGTGATCCCAACAGGAGAGCTCAACAGATATTTAAAAACAGTGAAACAAATGCCATTAAGGGTGAACACAAAACTAATTGAATAAGCAGTTTCATGGGTTGCCACGGCAAAGTAGCCTTTTTACAGCCATCGCAAAGTGCTTGCGTTTCCTCTAGGAGGGTCACAAAATAGAGAACTCTGCCTCTCCATGTAGCTCCAGCTTTCATAGTACAGACAAGGGCTCACTTCTCATAGAAATATTTCCTTCTAGAACTCCTTGGACAGTTCATGAAAAGCTATACACATCTCCTGGCCTCAGTTCCAGCCTTTGCCAGAGCTGTCCTTGAATCTTGTCCTACAGGAAAAAATAAACTTCCCAAGCAGGGCTAAGGATTTGAGGGTTTCTTCTACAGTATAACACAAAAGGCTAGCAATAAACACATGTAGCTGCTGTACTTACTAGGTTAAAGGGATTAGTCAGGCCAGCTGCAACAACATGATTTACTTGCCACCAGCATTCCCCAAGGGAACTCTGTGGAACACCACTTCCCTTAAGGTCAATAGTGGGATTCCCCTCTGAACCACAGCCTTGCAGTCCTTTGGCCATGACTAAGATATACCTGCCCACGCTAACATACCTGCATTCTACAAAGAATCTCTCTTCATATTTAGATGTTAATCCTTGTGCAGAGATAGCAATATATTTTTATTTCTCTCTTACATATATCAGCACACACATGCTCCCTCTCCTTTGCTCTGCATTTCACACATCCAAACAATGTGCATATGTTCATATACATTTCACAACAAACCTAAGCTACTCCCTATCCTGAAATGCAACTGGCAAAAGTATAAATATTTTCTCAGGCAGCAGTGGTTGCTCTTTTCACCCTAGAATGGAAGTATTTATCCCAATGGCTAGAATGTAAACAGTATGAACTAGTTTCCCTTCCCTGTTTTTCTGTCCTGCAGTTGTGGCACAGAAGAGCCACAGTGGTCAGCACTTTGCTGTTCATGAACAGAAAAATCTGCATCTTTCCCATTCGCCCACCTGCAGAATACTGTAAAGCAGACAGAGTAGATCTGCATATGCTGGATGCTTTGAATCCTCTCATCTACCTCCCCTACCCTCTCCTTGTGGAATGCCTGTTGCTGCCAACTACCTGGCAATGGCTGTTGCTGTATCTCTGCCTCCCCTCATTGTTGGGAATCCCCTTTCTCCAGAGACTCATCTGAAAAAATACCCTGAGAACAGCATGTTCCCACAGTGTGTTCAATTAAATTAAGTATTATGGGAACAGCTTGTTCTCTTCAGAGCTAGAGAGTTGGCTGGTGGGAAAAGAAAAAAATAACAGCAAGGGAGTAGAGCAGGAGAGAAAACAGGCAAGGATGAGCAGAGGGGGAGAGAAGGACAAGGGCTAGGAAGGAACTAGAATCAAGCAAGCTCATTTACAGGGCCAACTGTGCATTTTCAGCCAATCTATCAAAACAATACAGTTTTTGATAGGAACTAAGAAAACACAGCTCAACTGTTGGAGCTCTTGGCCAGCTGAGGAAGTAGGGAAGCTGAGAAAGAGCATGAGTATAGTCTGAAGGCACAAGGATACAGAAGATGGAAAAATGTCATCAAGAAAAGAAAAAGCATTCTAATTCCAGAAGGAGAAAGCAGGATGAGCTATATAGTGTAGAGAGAGCAAGGAAGTTTGGGGCAACTTCTAACGCTGGCTCAGCTAAAAGTCCCCTGAGGTAAAGTGTCTGTAAGACATCTTTGCAAAAATCACTGGGGAAGACCAAAGCAAAAGAAAGCTGGTCAAAAAACTCTAGGCACATAATTTTTTGTATGGTAAAGGAAACAACTGTCACTAGAATGTTAAAGTTCTAAAGAATGAAAGAAACAAAGAAATTCCTGATGATCAGGGAAAGTGGTTACCCACCCCTACCACCTGGAAAATGCAGCAATTCCTGTCTTAGGTTTCTGAAAGGCTCAGATCTAAACCAGAACTAGCACCTAGTGGAGAAGCAAGGATTCTCTGGAGGGCCTCAGCTCTAATCACTGTTTTCCTTCACAGCACACCAGAAGAAGATTGAGGGAGACCTAATAACAGTTATCACATACAAGAAGGCTACTACAAAGTAAAAGGGAACAATCTGCTCTCTGTGTCCCTGATGAGTAAGATGAGAACTAAGAGGTTTAAACTGCAGAAAGAAAGACTGAAGTTAGGCATTAGCAAAGCTTTTCTAACAGAGAAGTTAGGCTCTCCATCATTACAAGGTTTTAAGAATTGGTTAGGAAACACATACTAAAAATGTCCTGAAGCACAGCTGCTCACGCCTGTTTGACACTCTGAGGTCTCTTTCAATTCCATAAGTCTATGATTTTATGATACGGTGTTTTCTAGACATGGTGCTGAGAGAACATGGTGCTGAAAGAAAAGATTATCAGTGATGCAGTGGATCCCCATGTAACTCAGGCTCAATTCCTGATATGTATCGACTTCCTATCATCCCATAATAGGATCCAAACCTCTTACAAAACAGCGTGGGATCACTAGGCAGACTAACAAACCCTGCCATTTCCCACCAGAGAGAAGCAAGCACTTACAAGATACACTATGCATGTGCTAGGACAGTCTCATTGTGCTTACATGCTTTTGATTGTGACTAACATTCTGGTGATTTATATTTACATATGCAAACTTACTGGGATCCCGTTGATGCCTTGAAATCCTGGAACTCCCATTGGGCCCTGAACAAAAAGAGTACACATTATATTTCACTTCATCAATCTGTATATTTCAGTTACCTGTAAGATACTTTTCACTCCAACATTTTCGGTCTTGGACTACAGCTTTCAAAAACCAAAAGGAGCAAACTATCTCATGCAGATTCACTCTGACTGCAGGGGTCAGTGAAGATAGGGACTGAGCATTTGAGCTTGACTGGATGCCAAATGAGTGTTTCAGGAATGTTTTAATCAGGCAATTTAAAGTAAAAATATAATCTCCTACTGCACATCTGGGGAAAACAAGATGCCAGGAAAATAAACAATCCAGTATAAGCTTAACTCTCAGTGTCACACTTGACCTTCCAAGAGTTTCAACAGGACTTAAGGGTTTTTCTCTCTAGACTTGGATAGCACCACCCAGAGATCTGCAGACCGCTATGTTAACTTCAGACCACCCCTCGCTGAGTTGCAAGTAATGACTACTTTGTTGGTTTTACTGCTCTGCTCTGGATAGTAGCAAAACAGACTGTGTAAGCAGAATATCCAACATAAACTGCTCTTGCTTTGGAAAGGTAAAGTATATTGCTTCCACGGGGCATAAAGAGAGAGAATCTTATTGCATGTTGGTATTGCATATGTACCCATTTCAATGGATAGAAACAGCAGTTCTGGAGTAAATAAGGGATTTTTTCCGTGCAAGGAAATTGGTTCCAATCGTTAAAGGCCAGTTCCTATCCTGGGTTTCTGTGTCTTCCAAAATCCGGGATTAATGATTTCAGTGTTATCTGCTAGAATGATGAAAATGCCATCACTCATAGTGGCACTCAGTCCTTGTTTCGAATCCTCCATTGCCTTTCAGATGAATGCAACACCAAAGCAATGACTTTCATTGTTATCATTTTCAGTTTACTTGGTTCTTTGCCTTATGAGAAAGGGTGACTAGAACTCCAATGCGTTGACTAATATTAAATGAGAAGAGGGTGTAACTGCAGCATGTGAAAGTACAATTGAGCTAGTTTTCATCTAGCTAGCTCAGCTATCAGTAGCTGGGAAAACATGGAAGACAAACTCTGCTCTGCAGGTCCTGGTACCTAAACTATCTGTCTTTTTCTTATTTGCACACATGACCTGAGCACCTTGCATCAAGTAGACTGGTAAGATGCTCTGGGATAGTCCCAGAATGCAAGCCCTTGTCCTGATGTCCCAGACTTCCTTCAGATTTTAGAAACCAGGCACAGCATGCAGGACTTCCTCTGTCTTTTAAGCTTGCAAGCTGTTGTCCTTGAAACATTCCTTTTGACCAACTACATAGGCATGAGAGTAGAAATCTCATCCCAGTCCTTGTATCGGACAATATCAGACTTCCCCATTTTATAATCCATTACATAACCTGTCAGGCTTCGTGGTGGGAGCATATACACCGCTCTGGCCTATGTGGTGGGACTCAATGAGTCCTCTGCATGCAACCCAAAACTCATGATGCAAACACATGCCTAGTGCACAATGTAAACTCCCCTAGCTCCAAATTCCCCTTTTGATACTTCCTTCCTAAGAAGAGACAGCAGAACAGATCCTAAGGGCATTAAGACAGTTCTGCGTTTGCTGTTCTGCCCATTCTTGCACACTGCATTCATTGACACCCACACCTTATAGGTTATTCCATTTAATGTGACATAGTTTATAACATTCTTTCTGTTATAAATAACTTTGCACCTGCAAAACTGAATTGCAGGTTTCATTTAGTACCCATTCCTTTTGCTTTTCTAGACACCAACTCAGGATCTTCTACACATGAACCAGCTCCATGTCTCTCTGAACAGTGTGAATAACACCCATCTATCCCTGGGCATGTGAAGCGAAAGACTACTTGCAACAGAAATACTCCTCTGGTTATGGTTCATCTACCAGGATGGCTACAACATTTAGCAGCTTTAGGAATTGTATTCTCATTCAAAAATAAAAGCAGGGGGTTCTCTAAAGATACTAATGAAATGCTGTTGTGTTCTTGCCCCTGGGCAGATAGTCCAAGATTATCTTTATTCATTCGAAAATATATACAAGGTCATAGATCTATTGCAGAGACAGAAAAGAAAAGTCACTGTTGAGCCTACCTTGTCGCCTTTCTGTCCAGCTGGTCCAGGGGGGCCCACTGCTCCTCTCTCACCTTTTGCTCCCGGCAAACCTTCTGGGCCAGTAAATCCAGGTGCACCTATCGGTCCTTGAAGCCCTATCGGTCCTGGTCGACCCTAATGTACAACATAAAATAAGTCAACACACCACATTCACAAACTCTTTTACAATTACTCGATCCAATTCAATCTTCAATGCAATTTGATACCTCTCGGGGTAGTAGGACATCCTGAAGTTTTCCCTCTACATTCTCAGAGAGTTTTTAGAGGTTATTTCAGGTAAGTCATGAGTAATAGTAAGAAATCTCCCTTTTTCTGGAAGATTTATTACTACCCACATTGATGTAGGAAGGAACAGTGTTTTGAGATCAAACTGGCTGCCGCTTCTTGAGTTTGCACCTCTATTTCCAAGCTGCAAAGTGCAAAAAGATTTTGCTTATGCTTTAGATAAAGCACAACAAAAAGGTAACGCAAGATGCAAGAAGTGCATGGATCACACGCAGTCAGAAAGCACACTTTAGAGTATTTGAGACTAGTACAATGGCTGGCTCAGGATTGGGATTGATTCCACTGTGCTCTCCTGGCTACCTTATAGTCGGGGTGTGGATTTTGAGTTCTCGAGCACAAAAAGAAGGGTGCAATGACTGAGCATTGCCCGAAGATGGCAGCCTTTTCTACAACTGCAGAGATTCATATGTGACTGATGAACTTTCATTGTTCTATCACTACATGGATGTGCAGAGCAGCCTGGCACTTGTTTCTGAAACACGCCAATGTTTAAAAAATTTTGCTGTAGGTGCTCTGATTTTTTTTATCAGCCTCAGAAGCTGCCTCTTGGCAACGGAACACTTAACACAGAGTTTTGTGTTAACAGCTTTGTGCTTTTCGTTTGGTTCATTTTGAGACAATCTGGAAGAGATCAACAGAGTCTAAGGTCCCAAAGTATCAGTAGAAAATGGCAGTTTAGGGCTGTGCTTTCTACTGGCAAGACTGACATGGATTACATGAAGTTATCCATGCAAAGAATCAAACCTTACATTAAAAGATATAGAATGGAGGAGGAAGTTAAAAATTAAAAGAAAAACCTCCTCCTTTTAATTCTCCTCTACACTCATGTCCATGGTAGTGTGTTTCCCTTCTATTTCCCTAACTCCTTAAAACAGCAAAAGGAATGCAGCTCCCTGCTGCAAGTGTTTTAGTAATCTCAGCTGGAGACATACAAAGTCCTGACTCCATGCCTTGGCAGGTAAAAGACTTTTCAGTTAATTTAAAAATGCATTTTTACATGTTACTAATCAAGCAAAGTGAAACAAACTGTAACTGATTTTAAAAATTCTTTTTCCAGGATCATTTTTAGTACCTGTTTAGGCTAAAACATTTCATCCCATATTCCATGTTTCTTCACTACTGGAGCAGTTTTCTTTTAAAGTGCAGCAATTCCCCCGTGTCACTCTTCCTGTTGTGATTGTTTCATCCTGGCCTTTTAACTGAGGTCAAGTGCATGTTTTGTATTTCATACCTTTTCTGTCTAGACACCGTCCATACCATGCACTTCCAGAGGCACAGACTCCCATCTGAAAAGGCTTTTCTGTTGATTATTTTTACCCTTCTTCACTCTGGGCTAATTATCAATGGAATCCTTTATATTGGGAACCATATAATCATAACATTAATCCCCAAATCTTCAGTGGTCTTTGGCAACCGTACACAACAAGGAACGTGTTATGAAAATCAGATGCTTTGCTCTCATTTTCAGTCTCAGCTTTAACTTTTTAATTTCCCATAGTCACAAGCTATTCAGAGTCTTTCAGGCAACATCTCACTTAAAAGACATGGGTTGTGGATTGTTTACCTCACCGGAACACAGCAGTGGGGAGGCATACCCTAAAAATGGGCATGTGACTGTTATAGCCAGCCACCACCCACAAACCAACAGCATCCAAGAGTCCACCAAGGTTTCTAGAGAAAACACACTGTGAATTCCTTACTTGTTTGAATTGCTAACACTTCTGTATTCAACTAGTTTGATTGCCTGGTTAATGGCAGTGTTTCACAATGACTGGAACTGATAGGAATTAAAATTTTAAGAGGCTTTTGTTCTGCTCTGCTGCTGGTCAGTTTGAGAAATATATCTAGATGAGACAGTAAAGACCAGTAACTACAAGTTCTACTTGTGTTCGGTTCTGCAGCTCTCTGACAGAAGAATTAAACATGTTCTCTGTGATTTCAACGCCCATAGGTGAAAAGCTCTCTTTTGCCTTAGTGCCCTACAAGGAAGATTTAAACAGGAAGATTTTGTCCAGTGCCTTAGAGTGTCACTAAACCATAAAGACACAGTAAAGTGCTTCTAATCTCTCTGATAATGTGATTACGCCGTGATAATCAGGCTCTCAGGAATTCCTACTGTTTCATTTGAAGTCTATGTGGATGGAAATCATATTTTCTATGCTGAAACAAAGGACTTGCCTCCACTGCTATAAAAGCAGCATTTTTCGTCACTCAGTAGCACTCCCATGAACTGTCCCAAGATAAAAGCATTATAAAGAGAAGGCACTGTGGTGTGCAGGAGCAATTCCAGGATAAAAGCACAATGAAGACTCAGGGTTTATCACAAGGTAAACTTACAGGGTTCAATGCCAGGTGGAACTACTGTTTGACCTCAATGAATTTACCTTGTGGTAAAAAGTTAAGTGCCTAGTCTTTACTGTGCTTTGGCATCAGGATTGCTCTTACTTATCCAAAGGATAAAAAGAATAAAACATCTCTTAGCAGTGAGGACAAGCTTAAACATAAAATGTGGATTACATCAAACACAAACTACAGTGAATCAACAGAGCTCCCTATTTTTAATCTTTATTGTTCAACATATATAGCCCAGTAGCCTGTAGAAAAGCCATTAGTAATTAATGCAAATGGTATCAGTTTGGTTTCCTGGCTGCATGACAACGGTTTTTAAAAAGAGGAAAATTATAGAAGGCTAGTAACACCGAGCAAGAACAAAAATCTATGAAATTACTGTGACTTGTGAATGTTTTCTCAAATGCCCACCAGAATTTCATATATTTGAAAACCATGACCTGCATTCTCAAACATATTTGTGCACCAGGCTTTTAGTACACAAGCAGCACTAAATGAGATGCCTGTCTCTCTAATGAATATGACGCTGGTAAAAAATGGCATTATTTCTTGATATACCATGGCATTTCCATAGATAATTTCAGGATTTTGAGCAAGTTTGTGCCACAAGTTCAATATGAGTCGTATGAATCTCTGTTACGCACTTAGCCAAACCATTAAAAATAGAGAGATGTCTCAGACATTCAGGTTTCCATTCTCAATGTGTGGTAACCAAGAGGAAAAAATGGCTGGGATAGGAACCTCCCATTGTGATTCTGAATCACCACGCTGCAGAAGGCTGTAAAACAAAATGGCCTGAAAATGTAATTTGATGGCAGTGTCTTTCAAGATGGAAAAGGTTCTGCAACATGTGCCTTCTTCCCTTCACCCTTTTAACTCATCTGCATCCCAGGGTGTCATGAGGAAAGGCCAGTATGGTGGGTAACGATGGGGCCTCTCTACTGCTACACAATCAAATGCATCACAGTTTCTCTATTGTCCCTACCCCTTTTGCCAACTCTAATACCCCACATAAATTTTCGCCCACTGAAGCAGAGCTGCTACACATAGCATTGCAAATTCCAAACATTCTTTTTTTTCCCATTGCCTCTGTGAGCTTGGAGAATAAAGTGTAAATCTATTTGATTTGTCGCTGTGCAAAGGAACACATGTGGCAGTGGTATGGAACCACTGGACATGCCCCTTATTTCAGGGACAAAAAATAATACAAGTGCTTACTTACTTGGGGGACAGTTCTACTAGCCTCAGTCACTATCAAGTACCAGCTCAGTGATTCATGACCAAAAAAGGATACTGGAACTCACAAAGTGAGATAAGTTTAGCAGGACTAGTAACTGAGTGGAATACTGCTGATCAGGCAGGGCAGAACTGATCCCTACTTCAGTTAGTAAATTCGTAGACTGCCATATTTCAAGCATCAAAGCATTATTATTACTTTTCTAAGCAAAATTAAGGTCCAGTGTATGAAAAGAGCAACTGAATTTAAAGATGTTCATGTTTTCTCAAACTAACACGTAGTTCCTTCTCTATAAGAATTCAGTGACCACATTTTAAAAAAGGGTCTTATTCACACTCTCTATTTCTTCATCCATTATTTCCCCCATAAACAATGTTTTATTGACACAAAAAATTGCTAGTGACAAAGATTTACTTCACGAGCAAATGCTAATGCTGAAGTCTGAAGCATCTTATACTCGGTTGATTACATTAAGGCAAACCAAAAAGCCAGCCATTAAATCATTATGGCCCTAAAAATGTATGTTCTCATATACCGCATACACTAAGCAGAATCTAGCCCAAAACTTTCAAGGAAGACCTATGTACCCGATTCCCATGTTGTACAGGTTAGCCTGTACAAGGGACTGATCCTTCGAGATGCTCTTTCACACAGGTAAATGGCACTACCCATTTAAATCATGGCCATTCTCTCTAATCAGGGATGCCACATTACAAAAGGCAACACACAACTCATGCCGAACTCAGATGAAGTGTCTGTAGGTGACTTATTGGTGCAAGGCAACAGTGTCCATTAGTGAGCAGCATGACCTTGGGCTAACCACTTCTACTTTCTACCTCCATTTCCTCCCTTCTCTTCGGTGTGCCCTGCCTTTGCTGCAAGATTCCTGCGGCAGTGGTTATCTCTTGCTAGATAGACAGTACAAGAGAGTCCTGGTCTCAACTGGGGCCCCACAGTTCTACTGTAATAATAATAATTACTGATGAAAAACCCTTCACTATTTTCCTAAATTACAGGTCAGGTATCCAGTGCCCTGCTCACATTCCAGAGTAAGTAATTATTTTCCCTACTGAAAAATGCTTTGTACTTTTAAAGAAAATTATTCTTCAGTTTTTCTTCTAAAAACTTAGGGAAAGTCTGCTTCAAAATGGCTTCTTTATTTGTGTCATGTAATTTACTGTTCCTCTACACAGCTTTTTACCCACAGAGCATGAGATAAATATGCAAAACTGTATATACGCACAGAAATAATGGACCGGAAAAACATCCTGTGCACCAATCCTACTTCATTCAGTACCTTCCCAAAAATCTCATAGGTTTTTTTTTTTTTCTTTGTTGTTCTCTGTTTTTTAAGGAAGGATATGAGGGTAATAACTTTTTAAAATTTATTTTTAAGAAAAGAGACAAATTATTGCTGTACCACGTGAAATTCTTTGATATCATAATTCATTTTAGAAGTTTTCTGTTTATGCATAGCAGCGCTTGGCATGCTCACACGGCAGACTGTCAAGGCTGCCCTGGTCATCTCAGGAGCAATCTTTTAATGTAGTAATGAGTAACTGCAGGCTGTTTCTCATAATAATTTCCAATCTTAGTTCATGTGATAAACTCCACTTTCAAAAAATACTTCTGTTATTTCCACTAAGCCTGACTAGACATGACCGCAAGTAGAAAATCTAGGTGATAAAAAAAATGTGTGTGTGCATATATATACACGGTTTTATACCCTCTTTTTAAACTGCTTTAAAAAAAATTAATGAAATTTGATTCCATAAATCATTTGCTTCCTGAATCCTGTACTTCAGTAACATAAATAAAGTTGCAATGGAATGTTTACCACATTATAAATATAGAACTGCCCTGGACACTTTTTAAAAAAAATCTTTATTTTTAAATGTCTTTATTTTTAAACTGGATATTTAAATCTCTGAAAAGTTTGTTCTTTAGAATGCCCAATTTCCAGTTAAAAACTTTCATGGAACATCCTGATCCAATCAATTCCACATATTTGCTACTTCTATTTATAGCACACAAAGAGACCACATACTGTCATCTTTTTCCCCACCATGGACAATGCCAAGGGTGACTCAGTGTTAAATCTAAGTAATTATTCCATTTTATACTTCATAACCTTTAAAGAAACTACTTTTTTAAAAAAAATGTAAGAGAGTCAAAAAGGATGACTTTAACTCAGACTGCTTTTTTGCTTTGATGTACTGAAATGTCCAAGTTAGATAAGAAAGTAAGAGCATGTGGAAAGGCTCCAGGCCACAGAGAACACAGATAACATGAAAGTAAGTGAAAGTCACTTGTGGGTTGTAACATCTGTGTGAGAGATGAGCTGGCTAGGCGATAGCCTTCCTGCGCTGCACTCCAGAGAGAAGGGGATCCATGTGTAACACTGAGCATCGTACAGAATGATGGGCACTACAGAAATATAAAGATATTATTCATGGAGATTTTTTAAAATAAAGAACAAGCATCAGGATTTATGAAGCATAGTGATGACTGACGTTGTATTTCAATTAAGTGAATAACCGTTGTATGAAAATTATGAGTTAAAGCTTATTTTTAAGAAGCTACGCTATATATGTGAATGACATTTACTTGTCCTTTTCATGATCATCACTCAGAATTGTGCCTTTATTTCAGCAGAAACTGCGTGAAACAGTTATCATGGTTTACAGAGACTAGATACTGATGAACTGCGTCCCACAGTATCACCACAGCAGAGGTGATCACCCCTGAATGCCCAGCTTACCCACTGTTTGTTTAAGCTAATTGGCCATGAGGCTCAGGTGATACATAATCATCTGAGATGAACTTTTCACTACTTGCCACAGCAAAAGGGTTTTTTGCTAGCTTGACTGATATCTTTAGAGCCTTTTTGTGTTGTAAACTGGAAGGGCAACACTAGGTTCATACACAAATGGAGAGCAATTCATGTAGACAGCATACCAGACTGACAACTGGCACTACTCTGAAATCATGCATGTGTTTAAGCCTGACTTAGACGCAACTGAGGAAATGAGGCATGAAAGAGGAGGTGAATAACAGCAGGCAGGAACCACTCCCACACCTCGTGGAGCTCTGGCATTACATTACACTCATCGACATTCCAAAAAATAGGGCTTATATTGAAAGGATGGATTACGATTATGAAATCTTAGCAAAAACGTTGCAGCAACTGAGGTCTAACTGACTTAAATTTACTTATGAACTAAGCATTTTTTTTGTTTAACAAAAGAACATAGTACAGCCAAGGGTTTGAATGGTTTATGAGATTTTTATGGTCTTTTGCAACCTCAGTTCATCTTCTCTCCCTCAAGTCTTTGGTGCCTAATCTCTAAAAAATGTTTTAGAAAGCCTTTACAGTTCCCCGACCTGTTCACATAGGACAGCAGCTGTCATAACATTTTCCTGCCCTTAATTGAGGGAAGGGCACTTCTGAATACTGTGTACATCTCTTGACAGCAGCACAAGTCCTGAGCTGAATTTTAATACAAAAGAATTAGTTACTTCAGAGGAAAACACAAGGTTTCTCTAGGACTGCTTTCCATTTTCNATTAGTTTTCATGTTTACTGAAAACTGTGTGAATTAAAAGAATAATTAAAATTGCTTCATTCCTGAGTAACCCATAGTGATATGCCACACACAAGTGTGACTGGCAAAGGAGGGTTGCCCACAATTACTGCCAGCTTCGCTTTGCTTCCTCCTTCTTCATGCCTTACTATCCTTAACTTTTGGCGGTACTTTTATTGTCCTCAGAAATACTTTGCAGTCTGCTTTT
>WAAD01022361.1:171-10755 GCA_013389945.1 Fregata magnificens
TTATCAACACTGTTTCCAGCACAAATCCAAAACATAGCCCCATACTAGCTACTATGAAGAAAATTAGCTCTATTCTAGCCAAAACCAGCATAACAGTCCCCTCTTTCACATATAAAATCATCCCTAATCATGTGACTTAAAATCAGATCTTTTTATGCAATTGGGAAATTGTAGAAAATTCATTCAAAAATTGAAAATGTTGATTTGTATATATGAGGAGCTTCATGTAAGTAATGATTTTATTGCCTTGAAATATGCTATTTTTGATTGCAGATGTTTTCTCTTTTCTGAAACTTTCTATAAAAATAAAGCTATTTCCTGACCTGTGTGTAGGTAATGTCACACAACTGCAACCTACATCGGCAGACCTAAATTAAAGCATTTGGCATTACAGTTGTTCCAGATCAGGAGGACACACACAGTCAATTATTAAGATTCAACAAAAAATGGTAACCAATTATGATGCAGTAACTTGATCACTTCTAATTGGCACCTGTACTATAGAAGTCTAACCTTGCTTAACCCTCATGTAGCTGAGTGAGTGAGCTAATACATAAAAAACCTTTTTCTCTCTTCTGCAAAGTTAAATATAAAGCTTCTGCAAAGGTAGCTGGCTTGTTTCTTTTCACTTTTTTTTTAATATACTGACTGTTCATCAAAACAGATCTCCAAATACATTAAAAGAAAAACCCTTTAGAACGCCATTAGAAACCCTTCCTAAGTTTTAAAGATTTCCACAACAATGAACACACTTTTAAGGTCTTCTAGTACTCTTAATATGTAGCAGCACCATGTAGTCAAGACAGAAACTACAGAACTCTTTTGCATTCAGTATATGATGATCAAGAGAAGGGCTTTCAAGCTCACTTGCAAAGAAGTTTAGCATTCACTCTTGACTATTATGTGGAAAGTTTAACAGAAAAAAAAATCAAAGATTTTTATTTTTCATAACAAAGAACAGTGAGTTTTATCACTAAGAACATCTGAACAGCTGTGCTAGATCAGACCAAAAGACTGTCTGGTCCCGTATCCTGTCTCTGACAGTAGGCAAAAGCAGATGCCTGGAAAAAGTGGAGGAAGATGACAAGTATATCGTGAAATTCCCCTGAACATTCACCCCCACCCAACAGTTACATACTTAGGAAACTTTTGGAGGTAGAGGTGGTATCCCTATTCCTTACAGACTCCAGTGGCATTTTCTTCCATATCTTCTTCCAATGGTTTTTGAATTCAAACAAAATGTTGAGTCCCACTGCCTTTCACATCGGGTATTACCACAGCTACACACATATTGTGTGGAGATCAGCCTTTTTTTCTTGGTTTGAACCTGTCACCTGCTGGTTTTGTTTGATTGCATATAGTTCTAGGACTGAATGGGAAGTTGTCCCTACACTGCACCACTTCTAAACTTAGAGATGCCATCATACCTCCCCTCTTGCTGTCTAGCTCGAACCATCCTTATTTATTTAACATTTCCTCACTTGAAAATTGTTCCACACTTTTGAATAGATTTTAGGCTGCCACCATTTGTTGCTGGGTTTTTTGTACATTTTCCTGACTTCCTGTCATATCTCCTTCAGGGTGGGAGGGTCAGACGTGTACAACATTCAAGTGCAGGTGTGCTGGAGATTTATATAGTAGCATAATTACATTTTCTGTCTTGTCTTCTATTCTTTACCTATTAATTCCTAACATTATTTTTTATCCTTTTACTGAACATTGAAGTGATAATTTTGTGAAACTATCTATTATAATCAATGATCTCATTCCTGAGTGGTAATGGTCATCTTAGAACCCATCATTATAGAACCCATCATAAAATTAGGATTGTTTTTCCATATGCACATCACTTCACATTTCTTTTCATTAAATTCCATCTTCCAGTTTATCATCCGGTGCTGTGTAGTCCTTCTACAACTCTCTGCAGCCAACTCTTCTTTTTAAGATCCAAAATAAACCAGCATGATCAACAAACTTTGTCACATAGTTATTCATCTCCCTTTCATGACTGTTTATTCAGAACTCCACTGGTCACTTCTCTTCTCTGTGAAAAATAACCATTTTTTCCACTGCCTCCTAATTTATAGCTAGTTATTTATCCAGGCTGGACTCTTTCCTCTTATACCATGGCTGCTTAGTTTCCTTAAGAGTCTCTGTAGAGGCTCCAGACTTTGTCATATTTTCTATTGGCTTCATTCAGAGTATAGGCTTATTGATCTGTGGTGCCCTAGATCTCCAGAGGAAGTCTCCTTCTGGTCCTCTGGTAACAAGGCAATTTTAAGAGCGAAGTTACATACTTCAGTCCGTAGTTCAGCCACTTCTTCCTCGAATTTCAGCAGAGCTCTCAGAAGCATGCGTTTGGCTTTGGTGATCTAAAATCATTCATTTTGTCAAGTTGTCCTATAAGCTGTACTCCTGACATTTAAATCTGATATTTGTATTCTCTTTTGTGTTCTCTGTGAAAAACAATTCTGGCTTTAAAAAAAATCTTCAAATGCCTACCTGATGCCGAGAGATTCAAAATAGTAATTTAGTTCTTCTGCTATGTTGTCATCTATGTTGTCATCTCATCTAACCACTCATTTTATGCCTTGACTGTTTGTTGGGCCTTTAGACTGTTTGACAGACTTTCTGCTCCTGATAAGATTTCAGCTTTTTTTTTGGTCTGGCCTTACTGTGTTTTTACATTTTAGCTACCAAAGTTCATGTTCTTTTCTGGTTTCTTTATTCAGATTGAAATTCAGGTTTTTGAAGGCTTTTTATTTTTAATAGACTTCGTTACTCTGCTGTTTGCCCATGCTGACTTTCTTTGTTCTTTCTAAAGTCTTCTTTGAAAATGTATGCATTTGTGTTGCGCCTCCAACATGAGGCTCCAAAATTATTCCCAAACTTCCAGTAAAGGTTTTACTTTTTTAGCTGCTCCTTTTAGTTTCTTTTTAAGTAGCTTTCTCACTTTCATGTTGTTCTCTTTTTTAAATATTGCATGACAGTAGAGGATTTTTCAGCTCTTGCTATTCACACAAAACTGTTGAGGCAAAGTATGTTGTATCTACTGTGGCAGAGTAGCTCTGTGACAATAGCATTATGACACTTTCCTATGGACTGACTCAGGACGAGGAGAATTATTTCTCCTTGGGGATTTCTTGTATGGCTTGGCCCATGAATCACTAGTTGTCCAGGAATCATTGGCTGTTTCTGAAAACACAGCCTCAGCATCCCTGCATGTTTTTTAGCCGGTCTAGTGTGAATTAGCTGACTTTCCACGTTCCTGTTGTGTTTCTTGCATTTGGTGCTTCTCTGATCTCCCCTCAGCAGGTGGCAGCCACTTTTGCCCGGTTGGTTAGGCAGTGTAGTCCCACAGGTTTATTTTTGCTATTTAAATCTATAATTTCAATTAATAAACACAGAAAATTACTTTGTGAAAGGCTTGTTAATGCTTAACTCCAAGCTTTCTATATCATAGAGCACCTTTCCACCATTGTTTTCCTCAGTACTTTCAACTTCTATTTTACTATCCCACTGATTTATTTTATTCCATTTTCTGATCTGTGTATTCCTCAAATTGTACAGGTGGCTATCAGCTAAAACACTGCATAGAAGAGAACCGTGTATAAGAACCACAGATATGATTCTGTAATACCCCATTTGGAAGTGTCAGTGGCTGACAAGCCAGGAAGGCTTCTTTGCCCACAACAGTGGTCTACTTGTGTGGTTTTGGTGTAAGAACTGTAACAGAGAATCCAACTCAGTGGGGAAGACTACACAATAAAAGGCTCTTAAAATGAAAACACACTCATACAACAAGAAAGTTCTTAATATTAACTGGGACATGTGCTTAATTTCACTGCAATATAAACACACTGTTGATCATTTTCAAAGTATGCATTTGTATATAATTATACTTAATGCATGTCATGCTCTGCAGTCTTATGAGTTTACAGTCAGTCTGATGGAAGTGTTTGGGTTTTTCATTCTTTTTATTTGCATTGCAAAATATTTCTTTGTCCATATTGTTCTTACCTGCTGGAAACAACTTTCTTTTTCATGAATCATGTGGATAAGTATTTCCAAGAGTCATCTGATATACCATATTTGGAAAATTAGTAAATATTTCCTACTTTCATGTAAGAGAAGCACTGCAGTAATGCATTAATATTGGTGCAATTTAGTCTAATATTTATATGATTTAGCTACATGAAAGAAAAAAACACTTACTTGTTATAATGTAGATTAAAAAGAGAATTCTGACTACAGCCTTATCAGTAGTACATTTAGACGTATTTAATTTTCTTTTTCAGTGATTGTTGTCACAACAACTATTGTTTCCAGTAAGCTTCATATCACCCAGCAATAATAATGCCATTTTAATCTTGTAATGATGTGTCTTCTCTAGCTGAATTAATAAGGAAACCAACTAAAAGATAATTTGGGATATCTCTGAAATGTGTGCTAATAAAAAGGCTATGATCAGTCCCACTACATGTTGTTCTTAGTAATATTATGCTAATAATAGTAAATAATAGTCTTTTATTTATAAATAAAAGACTTTTCTTTATAAAAACAAATATTGGTAAATTTGCATGAAACAATACCAGTGGCTATTTCCTTCTGAAGTACACAGACATGGCCCTGCTAAACTGAACAGTGCCGGTTCTGTTTCTGTCAATGTATAACATGGCCTCCATAGTTTTTCAATACCTCTCCTCAACTGAAGTGTCCTTTCATGCTATAGAAAAAATGTAAATAATGTTTATATTTATTTACCAACTATTTGTTTGGATAAGTATAATATTATCATTATACATTAAATGCCATCATGCTCACTTATAAATACTACAAGTGTTTCCTAGGAAAAAATTTTGTGACCCTGTATTGGGTTTGTATGGCAAGGTTTTGGTAGCAGGGGGCTACAGGGGTGGCTACTGTGAGAACCCGCTAGACGCTTCCCCCATGTCCCACAGAGCCAATGCCAGCTGGCTCCAAGACGGACCCGCTGCTGGCCGAGGCCAAGCCCATCAGCGACAGTGGTAGCGCCTCTGTGATAACATATTTAAGAAGGGGAAAAAGTTGCTGCATGACAGCAACTGCAGCCGGACAGAGGAGTGAGAATATGTGAGAGGAACAACTCTGCAGACACCAAGGTCAGTGAAGAAGGAGGGGGAGGAGGTGCTCCAGGTGCCGGAGCAGAGATTTCCCTGCAGCCCATGGAGGTTAATGGTGGAGCACATATCCACCTGCAGCCTGTGGAGGACCCCACGCCGGAGCAGGTGGATGTGTGCGAAGGAGGCTGTGACTCTGTGGAAAGCCCGCGTTGGAGCAGCCTCCTGGCAGGACCCCTGGAGAGAGGAGCCCACGCTGGAGCAGATTTGCTGGCAGAACTTGTGACCACACAGGGGACCCACGCTGGAGCAGTCTGTTCCTGAAGGACTGCACCCCGTGGTAAGGACCCATGCTGGAGCAGTTCATGAAGAACTGTAGCCCGTGGGAAGGACCCATGTTGGAGAAGTTCATGGAGGACTGTCTCCCATGGAAGGGACCCCACGCTGGAGCAGGGGAAGAGTGTGAGGAGTCCTCCCCCTGAGGAGGAAGGAGCAGCAGAGGCAACATGTGATGAACTGACCACAACCCCCATTCCCCATCCCCCTGTGCCGCTCGAGGGGAGGAGGTAGAGAATTTGGGAGTAAAGCCCGAGAAGAAGGGAGGGGTGGGGGGAAGGTGTGTTTAAGATTTAGGTTTTATTTCTCATTATCCTACTCTGATTTGATTGGTAATAAATTAAATTAATTTTTTTCCCAAGTTCAGTCTGTTTTGCCCGTGACGGTAATGGGTGAGTGGTATCTCCCTGTCCTTATCTCGACGCACAAGCCTTTTGTTTCTCTCCCCTGTCCAGCTGAGGAGGGGTGTGACAGGGAGGCTTTAGAATCACAGAATCATAGAACCATTAAGGCTGGAAAAGACCTCTAAGATCATCAAGTCCAACCATCAACCCAACACCACCATGCCTCCTAAATCATGTCCCGAAGAGCCACGTCTACACATTTTTTGAACACTTCCAGGGATGGTGACTCCAACACCTCTCTGGGCAGCCTGTTCCAATGCATCCAGCCAGGGTCAACCCACCACAGACCCACAATTGGTGCAGTCATAATTAGACCACTATTTCTACGTCCAGATGACAACAGTCAATAGTAGCTAAATACAACAGGTATGCCCTTCCTCTGGCTCAAAAATATATTTTGAACCTGTGAGACTGGAGTTTTGCTCCACAAAAAGCAAATTAAACTTATGGGTCTCCTGAATGGTGAAACCTCTCTTTCCTCATGGGACATAGATACTTTCTCATGGAACAGGTCATTTTTGCATGTTTTCTTCAGGATGAAAGGGTATGTATTCTGCCTATTGTATATGAACATTTATATACTTCAGTTCAGACCTTTCTGTCTCTTTCACTATTATATATGGATATGTTTACCTTTTCTTTACATAGTCTGGAAGGTGGTGCTAAGGCCACAGTAGGCTTCTGTTTTCATTACTGCATATTTGACTGTAGACCATCTGGTACCAGGTCAAGGGATACTTCACCAAAAATGCTTTTCTGGATACCTCTGCCTACCTTGTGGACAGACTGCGTCCTCTGTAAAATCTTTGTTTTCCCCATCTGCATTTGCAATCATGACTGAGGTAAAGACGACCTCTAAGAACTTTGGTGGAGCCAGGAGATCAAGAGACCTCCACAAAGTTAACCTTTTGGTTTAGGCATAAAAAGTGGCCTAGAAAGCAGGAATAGTTCTCTGAGAGGTAAACACTAGATTTAATTTTTTTATTATTGATGCTAGTGCTCTCAGCCACAGAACAAGATATTACACCTCATGAAAGAATGTGGCTGAGTCTGACCATTAACTTGTAGTGTGAAAAGAAATTGTAATTGCAGCTGTAAACACTCTGCTGAAGAAAACCTTATCAAGTTAATGTGTCTTTCTTTTCTTCCCAGATTAGATGTTTTGTTGCTGTAAAGTCAAGGAACCACAAAGAAAGCATTATACTAAACCAGATTTTGATACAAATATGTACAGATTAAAAAATATCAAATGTGTATCGCATAGTTGGCACAAAACACAGTTTCTGCCTTTTTCATATTAACAGAATCGCTAAACTACTGTACAGAATGTTTCCAAACCCTTTAAATCTTGCCATTGTGGAAAAGCCAAAAGTTAGGTGGAATGTAGCCAAAAAGGGCATATTATTATTTAATTTTACTGGTATAAAAAAATTGCTCAGTTTCCCATTCCTGTATCAGATAATATATCTATGAAGAAAAAACAGAGAATAAGAGATAGGGTATGAAAATTATGGATCATTACCTGAGGGATAAAAAAACCCTGTTTTCTTAACTTTGTGTGCCTTATGAAGAAATGTGCCAAACTACTCACTGCACATACAGTATTTATAGATTCATTTTTTCTTCCACTTCCTGGATTCTGGAGCTGTCTTATTGTTTGGTCTGCTTCCAAATGCCAATTTTAGGCTAAATCTTAGCACAGAATGGAAATTTGATCAAAAAAAGTATTTATATCCCTGCATTGGCATTGTGCTGCAGGGCTTGCATAGCTTGGCATTGTGTGGTACTGCATGACTTAATCCTCTGACAAAATAGAATCTCTTCCCACTACGTAGCTTCTCTTAGGAGTATAAGTAGCCTCTACTTGCAGACAGGATTCCCATGTTCTTGACTAGAGCAATCCAGCCACATGCTGTGTAGTCATTGTGTATATAAATATGAAAAATGTCAGAGGGCAAATAAGCCGTGGTGGTACAGTGTACCATCATTGTTTTACATATATCCAAAATGTTTCCTCTAACTGGGACTTGATCATTTCAGTCACTGTAAAGAGCCTTAAATGAAGTAGTCTTTATCATTTAGTCTTTTCTCAGAAAGAATTCTCTCTGTATGTCCAGAATTTTTCATTCTTTACATGAAAACACTGGATAAGTTTAAAAATATGCTGATTTTTCAACAGGATGCACTCCTGTAGGAAGAGTTGCATTTGCATAATTAATTGCACTGACATTGTTAGGATTGTAATGAAGAGCATTATCTTGGAAGGTCTAAGAGAGGTTAAGCAAAATGAGATATGGAATTGCAGGTCCAGACTACATGCCACCACTTTATATTATTATTCCTTTTTATTTGGAAGGCAGTTCACAAAAATCCAGATGTTGAATGTAAATTATGTTTTTGCAGTAATAACATGTGGTTACTTGCTGGGTTCACATTTACAGACATTTTTTGTGTCAGTTTTCTCTGTCTTTCACATAGGTAGGCTGCAGATGTACTTCTAAACTCCTGTCTTTCTATGCAATATATCATATTTTAATTACTTTCTATTCTTCTTTCATTTGATTCGCATGTGAAAGAAATTCTTGACTAATCCCAGGTGAGATCTATAAATAGCCTTTTATGCAGAAAAGATTTTTTTCTTGCCAGTAGCTTTATTTTATTCTTAGAGTTCTGTTCAAGCTTTTTGTCTAAGCAACCAACCTACATGTCTGCTAAGGAGCTGCTTTTATAGGTCAAAGAAAAATCTTTCACCTCTTCTTCACCCGCAGAAAACTTGAGGATCTTTCTGTTCACTTAAATGTGTTTGGGAATAAATCATAAAATATTATGATCTTACACATAGAAGTGCTTGCAAAACTTATTCTGACATAGAAAAAGACTCATGAGTCTTTCTTAAGAACGCTTTAACTATGGACATGTTTAAAATGATATTTTATGGTTTTGCTAGTTATGAGTCTTCTTTTCCAGCTTTCTTCCTAAAGCTTCCATGCTTGTTGTACTTAAAAGGATGGGAAGAAGAAATCTGCAGGAGTGCCATCAGTCAAAGGCACCATGGCAAATGGGTTAAGGTATTTTCCTGGATGAAACAAAACATCATTTTTGTTTCATTTATCTGTATCAGAGAAACAATCACAGAAAATTTTGTGATAGTTTTTGTCTTACTGGGTTCTCATAGCAGAGGGTAAACCCTGGTGCTTGTTCCAAAAACTTTCCCAAATCTGTAAGTGTGTTGACTTTGCACGACTTGTTTATCCTTTTGTGATTCAGTTTCCACAGTGAGAAATGTGGATAATATTTTGCAAAAACACTCTGAGATCTAGAGACGAAAAGCACTGAATAACAACTAAGTATTCATGTTCAAGTTATGTGACCAATTCTCAATAAATGGCTTTATTTTCTGTTGTTGTTGGATACACTGGACCCATCTGTATACACAAGATACATTTAAATATGTTTAGTAAGATGCTTGCTGTCGGAAGGAGTTTCCAAAGACATTGAATCAGCAGTCCAGGAATCAAACGAGCAAGTACATATTTTATCAGAGTTCTGGCAAGTCTGTTCTGCACACTTCTGCATTCCTGCTTGGGCCAAATAGAACTGTGTGGACACAGAAATTGAAGAACAGCTTGGCTTTAATCAAACAAGCTAAATACTAGTTATAAAATATGATTTACTTCCATTTCTGTTTTGAGGCTATACAAAGATTCTGTTTCATGCACTAAGTATGTGTTGTGCAACAATTAGCTACATCGTTAATAGTTTTATAATGAAATATATATGGCACCAGGAAAGCATTTAGAGTTTTACACATGAAATCATAGTGTCTGTTTCCATAAAGTTTTAATGACACTTCTGCCCTGTCCTGCAGTGTACACAACATGTTTGTGAGGTTGTCCTCTCTACAGGAAGAGCAGAAGGAACAACGAGGTTGGATTCAACCATTTTGTACATGACACAGAAGGCTAAGAACAATCATAACCTTATGTTAAGAGAAAACAAAATCTCTCCGGAGAAACTTCTGGGCAGTACAAATCACATCTTTTTTCTTTATACAAGCTAAATCCACAGTCTAGGCTAGTGACCTAATTACATAAATACAAGATGAAGATGCTAAGAGCTTTTGGTGGAGACAGGTTCATGGACTGGATAATAGTTTAAAAATTGTGAGTTTATTCAGTTTGTGTGCTGCTTGTCTCATTCCAGAATGGTCTTCAAGAAATCATACTCCAGAAGGAGCTGGAGAGAGTCCAGTGTGTATCCCATGCTTGTCCTCCTTCTCCCAGGTGGCTTTTTCAAACCGTGACTTACTGAGTGCTCCAAGAGATTTAAGTAGTGGTTGCGCTATAGCTCAATATCTATTGTGAACTCTTCTGCTCAATGCTTGTGAGCAGCTCCCTTTTTATTATTCAATGTAGCCTTTTAGCCCAGTAAATCTGGAGTTGCTATTGCTTGTAAGAAGCCACAGGCTTCTTTTAGACCTTGGGACCTGTCAGTTTTTGCCTGGACTTGTCTTAGCCTGCCTGGAGATTTGGTTTTGGCTTGCAATGTTTTAGCTCATTTAATGATCAGGTAACTGTTACCTGCTTTGTTTTAGCTTTTGCTTAACTTTGCACAGTTAGTTTTGTTCTATACACTTTGTAATCAATACACAATAGTAACAGTTACTCATGTGGAATGAAGGATCCATTGTCATGGAATAAAATACAACATAGAGGGGTAAAGACATGGGATGATGGCAGACATCC
>WAAD01022362.1:515-32144 GCA_013389945.1 Fregata magnificens
ACATCGGGACATCTAGGGAGAGATGCAACATACAGATGGGCTCGTGATCGAGGGGTGGACCTGACCATGGAGGCCATCACACAGGTCACTCATGAGTGTGAAATATGTGCTGCAGTCAAGCAAGCCACAGGAGTAAAATCTCCCTAGAACAGAGGGCGGTGGCTGGGGTTTTGATATTGCGAGGCCTGGCAAATTGGTTATATTGGACCCAGTACTGCCATGAGCACGCCAAGGCAAGTGCTACGTACTTACCATGGTGGAAGCAACTACTGGTTGGCTAGAAACATACCCTGTAAACCATGCCACTGCCCGAAACACCATTTTTGGCCTTGAAAGGAAAATTCTGTGGCGACATGGTACCCCAGAAAGAATTGAATCAGACAATGGGACTCATTTCCAAAATAACGTGCACTGGGTCTGGCTGAGGGGGAGTTGGTTTTCCCCATGCCAGCCTGCTGTGCTTTGTGTTGGTGGCTGGAGGCGGCACCGGTGTTTGGCTGTGGCCGGGCGGTGCCTGCCCAGCCCCGGGGCTGTCTGTCTGTCTGTCTGTCTGTCTCTCTCTCTCTCTCTCTCCCCCCCAAAATTCCCCCCCCGCACCCCCGCTGTGGGCTGGGGGTGGGAGGGATCTTGGGAGGGGGCGGCCAGGACAGCTGACCTGGGCTGACCGGGGCTATTCCATACCGTGTGACGTCTGCTCAGGGATAAAAGCTGGGAGGAAGGAGGAAGCGGGGGGGGGGCATTCATGGTTTGCAACGTTTGCCTTTGTCCTCGGGAGCAGCCGCGGCACGTGTTGGGGCCCTGCTTCCCGGGGGGTGGCTGGGTATCGCCTGTTGGTGAGAGGTGGGGAGTGGGGTCTTTGTTGTCCTTTTCCTTTTGTTTCCACACATGGTCTTTGTTTTATTAAACTGCCTTTGTCTTGACCCATGACGTTTCTTTCCACCTCATTTTCTCCCCCTGCCCTGCTAAGGAGGGGAATGATAGAGCGGCTTGGTGGCACCTGGTGTCCAGCCGGGGTCAACCCACCACTATTCCATAGATTTCAAAGGAAGTTGCTTTATGTCACTGATTTTTTTTGAGTCCTATGGGCTCTAGACATAAACTGAAAGATTCTAAACTAAACAGACAATTAAAGAAGGAATAAACAAAAGTTAGTTTGTGACTAAAATAGTAAAATTGCTTGTAGCAGTATCAACTGTGTTTTAATACTGCAAAAAGCATACCTACCACTATTTTGTCTTTATTAAACACTAATGACAACTCAGTCAGCCTTGGCCAAAGCTGTTTCCCTATGTAGTATCAAGTTGGTTTACGTATCATGGTGCTAGCATAAAACATCAACAGATATGAGGATAACAATGAAATTGTTTAGCTGTTCTAGTCTCCTTTCCCACGTGGAAGTCAACATATTTGTCTATGTGCAATTTCAGTAAATAAATGTTCTTTTCAAATTCCCAGAGCAGCTTCAGATTTTTTGCTTGTTTGCTAGGTTTTGGGGGTTGGTTGGTTTGTTTCTTTGGGTGTGGTGTGGGGTTTTTTTGACTGATGAAGCAGTATGTGCATGATTGTTTTTCTTGGCATTTCACACCTCTAAGGCCAGAAAAGCTCAGAACTCTGAGATTTTCAGCAAGAGCTTCGTCTTAACCATATCGCTTATTCTTATCTCCTGGGCTTTTAACTTTTAGGGTATGTTTTGGTTAATGCTACAATACTTATTCCCTTGTTTTCCTGTAGTTTCCCTTAGTACCTTAGTACCTGTACCAAGAAGTTATCATCCAGATGGTTTAGGAATCTTCTGGACCTGTTTGTACCAGCTGTGTGGTATTCCCAGTTGACATCTGGCAAGTTGAAGTCCCCCATAAGGACAAGGGCAGATGACTTGGAAGCATCCCTTAGTTCCTTAAAGAATGACTCATCAGTGTCGTCATCCTGGCTGGGTGGCCTATATTAGACTCCCACAACGACATCCACTTTACACGTCTGTCCCTTAATCCTTACCCAGAGGCTCTCAACTGTGCCATCACCAATTGCTAGCTCCGTGCATTCCAGCCCCTCCACTACATACAATGCCACCCCGCCACCTCGCCTGCCCTGCCTATCCCTCCTGAAGAGCCTGTAACCATCCATCATGGCACACCAGTCTCAGGACTCATCCCACCAGATTTCACTTATGCCTATGATGTCATACCTCTGGGACTGGGCCAAGGCCTCTAGCTACTCTTTCTTGTTCCTCAAGCGGCAAGTATTCATGTAGAAACACTTCAAGTGCAGTTCATTGTGCGCATCGCCACGTGGAGCAGTCTAACGAATCTCGCTAGCACACAGCTCTTAATGAGTCAACCTAATATCAGCTACTAAAATTTTCACTAATCTGTAACTAATACTAAGCAAAATGAAATAGTATATGTATAGATTACAGTGCAACAGTAGTACTAGATGTTCTATACAATAAATTGGTTTTGAATATGAAGAATCTGTTGATAATACCCAACTTGAACACTAATAATATCTGATAAGCTTATCCCTTCATATTTCATTTTGTATAATTACAATGGGTTATTTCAACATTGCTACAGCACTAATTTGCTGAAGCAATTGCATAAACTTTGTATAGCTTTTGCTT
Organism: Fregata magnificens; assembly: GCA_013389945.1. Taxonomy (NCBI): domain Eukaryota; kingdom Metazoa; phylum Chordata; class Aves; order Suliformes; family Fregatidae; genus Fregata; species Fregata magnificens. The sequence continues at coordinate 3,136 of WAAD01022362.1, forward strand.
ATGGAAAGTACAAGCTGAGGATCTAGTCTGAGGATCTAGTCATTGAACCAAAAGTAGAAAGGAAGGATTTTAGAGGGAACAATTTTGACTCTTTAGGACTACATCCAATTAGTCAGCTAAAAAGTATGTGCTGGCACTCCTGCTGGGTCAACATGGCCCTCACAATCTAGAGAATATAAAATATACGTGAGCTTTTCTCTCTGTGAGCTTGGAAGTAATATTAATTCTTACGCTCTTGTTCCTGTATGATGTCAACAGTATTTATGCATGCATTGTGAAGAATTGCTGATTAAGTAGCTGAAGTATTCAAATGCTTTGCCAATGAACAATACAATTAAGGGGAATAGTCAAAATAATTTTTTTTTAAAACAAACAAAAAACAAACAAACAAACAAAACCCCAAACAAAAATCTTAACTGATTCTACTTAGTCTTTATTATTCCCTACTAGAGATCAAGACATTAATACTGCTAGGTATTAATACTACTAGGTGGTTTTGAGGGGTAGTAGAATCAGTAAACTACCACAGGTTGTCCAATATCACTGTATGTATTTATTTATGTATTTGCATACAGATGTATACATGTCCTAGCTTTTGAGTTGTTAATAGCCTGTTTTCCATTTACATGATAGAATACATGATAGACTGGAAATGCTAATCAGAATTTCCATTTTCAGAAAGAGGCAAGCTTGGAGGAACTACAAAGGTAGACATCTACAAGCCACTTAAATCCATTTGCTTACCCACTGCAGCTCAGGTTTTTTTTAGTGATTGTGGTGGGTTGACCCTGGCTGACGCCAGCGCCCCACCAAAGCCACTCTATCACTCCCCTTCCTCAGCTGGACAGGGGAGAGAAAAAATATAATGAAAAGCTCGTGGGTCAAGATAAGGACAGGGAGAGATCATTCAGCAATTACCATCATGGGCAAAACAAGACTCGGCTTGAAAAAATTAATTTAATTTATTACCAATCAAATCAGAGTAGGGTTATGAGAAATAAAACCAAATCTTAAAAACACCTTCCCCCCACTCCTCCTTTCTTGGGCTCAACTTAACTCCCCATTATTCTCTATCTCCTCCCCACTGAGTGGTGCAGGGGGATGGGGAATGGGGGTTGCGGTCAGTTCATCACACGTTGTTTCTGCTGCTCCTTCCTCCTCAGCAGGAGGACTTGTCACACTCTTCCCCTGCTCCAGCGTGGGGTCCCTCTGACAGAAGACAGTCCTACATGAACTTCTCCAATGTGGGTCCTTCCCACAGGCTACAGTTCTTCACGAACTGCTCCAGCGTGGGTCCTTTCCACAGGGTGCAGTCCTTCAGGAACAGACTGCTCCAGCGTGGGTCCCCCACGGGGTCACAAGTCCTGCCAGTAAACCTGCTTCAGCGTGGGCTCCTCTCTCCATGGGTCCACAGGTCCTGCCAGGAGCCAGCTCCAGCACAGATTATCCATGGGGTCACAGCCTCCTTTGGGTGCATCCACCTGCTCCGACATGAGGTCTTCCATGGGCTGCAGGTGGATATCTGCTCTACCTTTAACCTCCACAGGCTGCAAGAGAATCTCTGCTCTGGCACCTGCAGCACCTCCTCCCCCTCCTTCTTCACTGACCTTGGTGTCTGCAGAGTTGTTCCTCTCACATATTCTCACTCCTTTCTTTTGACAACTGCAATTGCTGTTGCACAGGGTTTTTTTCCCCCTTCTTAAATATGTTATCCCAGAGGCGCTACCACCGTCGCTGATGGGCTTGGCCTTGGCCAGCAGCGGGTCCATCTTGGAGCTGGCTGGCATTAGCTCTATGGGACATAGGGGAAGCTTCTAGCAGCTTCTCACAGAATCCACCCCTGTAGCCCCCCCACTACCAAAGCCTTGCTATACAAACCCAATACAGTGATATAAGTCATGAACGGAACTTTAGTTGTGATCCTACCCCTGTGCTTGATTTTGAAAGGTACACAGTGTGTTTCAGGGGACATTAAATCATATTTGTCATGTAACTCATATATTCAAAAATGTTGGGCACCACATTTTAAAGTGGCCAATAATTTTTAGTAATTATTGAGCAAGAAAGACGAAACTTAGGAAAACAGCACATCTACAGTTTGAAACAGAATTGAAGTGTCAAAAACAGTCAATAACATATAGATTTCCCATTTTCCTTAATGGGGAGCATATACAGTGTGGTTATATTTAAGTTTGGGGGGGTGGTTTTACCATAACACCAAATTACTGCATTCCTCTTACTAATACCAGTTTATTTGTCAAAATTTTCTTGTTTCACTGAAAAATAAGTGCCATTGCAGAGATAGGAGGAGGAGAAAGAGTAAAGTAGCAAACGGAGCTGTCAGCACAGCTGAGCATGGAACTCGCCTTTCCAGAGTACTGGAGACCTGAAGTCTATCACCACTATTCTCCCAGAGGGGCTGTGCAAAGGTTAGATGCATAATATACTGTATTAAACTGTGACAGCCATATAAAAATGTTAACTGCAACTGTAGTCTTTTCCAATAACTTTAATGTATGCTTCAGTAGATTCAAGTATAAATAAATAAAAAATAAAATTACAATTAAAACTGTGATTCTAAAAGAACTATAGTACTTTTCAACATCGCCAGAATATGAATCTGTTTAAATTGTGAGCATTTAATTGAAATATGCAGAGTTAATTAATGCTGCTGACAGTATCACTAGAGAGGATCTATGGAGATGTCTAAAGCAAGAACAATAACCTGGGTTAAAAACCAGATTACTGAAGAACGCAACATTGAATAGCGTAGCATGACCTCTTGTGGGAGAGGTGTATCTTGTTCTGTGTAAGGCATACTTGTCAGAACGCACATGTTTTTTCACCTTATGTGAGCTTTGAGAAAGGAGTATGGAAAGATGATAGCACAGTGGTTTTGCTCCTGGCCCACATTTATTCTTTAGTCACTTGCCTTGTTAGAAAGAAAGGTTTTCAATTCTACAAGGTCAACAAATAGAATCAAGTGCACAAAAAATTTTTCTTTGTTATGAAATATATCCGTAAAAATATGAAAGTTTAATGTTAGATACATAATATCTTTGGTTGTGAATGTGTTATGAACTTTCTTAAACTGACACACTATTTCATAAAAAAAGATGTACTTTATTTTAAACATCAACATACAACAATTCTTGATGATACTGTATGTGACAACCATTTATGAAGTAATAATTTTCATATCACTCTGCGGTAAAAAAATATATTTCTCATCTGCTGCTTTATTAAGTTGTTAAATGTGTAAGCACTCTGACTACATTTAGCCTGCAAGTTCAAAATATTTGTAGAAAGCTTTGCACACACATACGCACACACATGCAAAATTCCAGAATTTATATTTTGACTTTAAATAATCAGAATTTTTATTCAGTATTTCTGCTAAAACAGTAAGCATTGCAATGATAACACACAGGTGTCTTGCAGAACAAAATGTCTTTAAAAAAAAATTTTAATACATTTTGTATGAGCCTGCATGTCTCTATTTATTAGCTGTGTTTTTTTCATAAAGATGTCATTTTCAGTTATACATTTCCTATTCATATTAAAGTAACAAATAGGTAGGTGTCATTGTGTATTATTTGTAATTGAATATATATATAAATAGATATTAAAATGGCCTAGATTAATGAGGATTTTTTTATTTGGTAGAACTATATGTTTTTATTATAATTGTTTGTGATTATTAAAATGTTCTTTATAATAAACTAGATATACTCTAGCTTAGAATAAAAACATCTGTGCTGAGCTTACTGATAGAACTATTATGACAATAATTTCTTATATGTGATCTATTTTATAACACTGGTGTAAAGTATAGGTGATCTAATCTAGAATTCAAACGAGGGAATTATAACATACCTATCTTCTGCAGTCCACTAAAATCCTTGGACTGAAATTAAGACTATAGTGGAGAACCTAATAATGTTCAAGCCATATGTTGCTGTATGGTACAATAACAGATTGTGTATGCATGAATGTTGGTACTCTTTGGGCATCAGACTTTCAATTTTCCATGTCACTGATTTCTTTTTTTCATTGTGGTGGTTTGACCCCGGCTGGACACCAGGTGCCCCCAAGCCGCTCTGTCACTGCCCTCCTTAGCAGGGCAGGGGGAGAAAATGAGGTGGAAAGAAACCTCCTGGGTCAGGACAAAGGCAGTTTAATAAAACAAAGACCACGTGCGGAAACCAAAGGGAAAGGACAACACGGACCCCACTCCCCACCTCTCACCACAGCGACGCCCAGCCCCCTCCCGGGAAGCAGGGCCCAGCACGNGGAGAGCCCACCCCGGGGCTGGGCAGGCACCGCCCGGCAACAGCCGAACACCGGTGCCGCCTCCAGCCACCAACACAAAGCACAGCAGGCTGGCGTGGGGAAAACCAACTCCCCCCTCAGCCAGAGCCAGTACATTCATTAACTGAAAAAAATAAAATAAAAAAATCTTTATTCATTCATAACGTAATAAAATGTAAACATTCACTTACCTATTTTTAATTTATTTACTTATTGCTACTTTTGCAGAAAGATAGAATAGCAACATTTGACTTGACCGACATTTGAATAACAGGCCCTTGACACTTGAATAACAGGTACTTGACTTGAATCACTGTTGGCAAACTGTAAAGCAGAGCTAGACCTTGATCTTTTATGTATTTAGGCACATGCTTAGTTCATTAATTTTATTTGTGCTAAATCTACAAGACAACACCATAAAATTTAATTGCTCTTCATCCAGCTTTGAGAATAGTAAATTTTCTTCTGTCCTATGCATTCTTTAAGTGCATTAAGTCTACCCTCATGGAAAGTAATTCTTGCAGCAATTTTTTAATGTAGGTGACATGTAGTGCTACATGGAAGAAGAGGAATACCTCAAATTTGAATAGTGGCACTCTTTATTTCCATGAGAAGCATAGAGTCAAGATACAGTGCATTTGAACAATAATACAGCACAATAACGTCCCCTCCTGTGGCAGGGAGATTGAACTAAATGAACTTTAAAGGTCCTTTCCGACTCAAACCTTTCTATGATTCTATCATAAACAATAGAGCCAGTTAGAAAAAGAAAAGGATTTTGTCCTGGGGATGGAGAGGGAGGAAAACCAGCAAAACTTCTGGATGCAGAATCCTCATTTAGACGGTTGTCAGGGTAATTAGTGATGCTGCCAACAAAATACCTGCCCTGGTTAGTAAGCACTTCCTGTTCCTCATTAACCAAATGACTTTCAGGTCATATATCATATCTCTGACAATAAAGCCACTTTCATGGTTAATTGCTTAAATAAATGCATAATTAATGCCTGGTAATGGGATTATGAATCTATGTAGAAATAATATTGTAACAACATGGACAAGTTGCCTTGTTAGGCAGTATGTAATTAATATATACAATATATGTTGTTTGTTTTTTGTTGTTGTTTTTAACAGCATTAAATAAATTATGATTTACTTCATATATAAAAGAATGTAGCTCTTCTAGGAACTACAGGAATGTTTTATAACAACCTTAAGAAGGTTTCACACAGTTAACATGTCACTTACCTAGGCAAATCCAAAAAGTTAAGGAATGAAAACCACAAAAAATGAACAATACAATTATGTAATTAAACTGTTGCAAAGAATTAAAATCTTGGCATAAAATAAATAGTATCATTTATAACTTGATGAGTTTTTGGGGTTTTTTTTTGGGGGGGGGGTGTGGTGGTGGTTTTGTTTGGTTTTTTTTTTCCTTTTTTTTTCCCCCACCCCCCCAAATGTTGCAACAATATCGAGAGGGCAAAAAAAAATGCTTTTTTTAGCATTAACATAGTTAAAGCTATTTTCTTAATTTCTTTTCTTTTTTCCTTCTAAATTTAACTTCCTCTCTCTTCTTTTCACTCTCTTTTTTTAAGGAAGAGATGTCAAAAAAGTGGAATGTGGGACTAAATCATGAGTCTGTTGAATTACAGGAGTTTTGCAAGTACTTTAATGGGTTTTTAACCAAGGTAAAATCTGTGTCATAATTTTACCTGTTATTGTACTTTAAGGCCTCTGTGTGTTGCAGCTGGTTGAAGACGGGAGAAATATACACTTATTTTATGCATCTAATTATGCTTTACACTGAAAGGCTCTTCTTCAGTGATCTGGCACATTAGCTACTCTCAGCTGGCTTTTTACTTCTAGAAGAAGAAATTCTGATAAAACCTGAGCACAAATTTCCATCTTTTATAAACATATTAACCAATCTATTCCTTAATGAAAACTTCAAGTTTACTGAGAGCTGGAATACCTAATGAGGTAAAATAAAACTGCTTATGTTCTAATAATGAAATATTATATACTGGTGTTGAATATTAAATTAAATATTAAAATGTTAGGGTGATTAAAATCTACCATTAATCTAGAGGGGCTGAAGTATCAGATTTAATACATAGAAGGTCTAAACTGAGCATACTGTTCTTTAGACAAACTACTGTTCTTTAGACATCCTTCAATTACAAGAGTTTGCATTCATGATTCCTTGTTCACAGTTTACCACTTTTAGCTCTCATGGTGAGAAACCATAATCTGGTCTGATCTTTTGTATAAAAAAGACAAAGATTTTTAACACACAAGTGTTCTTCAAGATTAGAGTTTTTGGTTGAATTAAAATGAATCTCTCAAGGCACACTTCATCTGAAATTGAAGATTAAAAATTATGGAAAATGTATTACATTATTACCTAGATTGTTTGAATGGTTAATTATGCTAATTGCTAACACTGTGTCTATTATTTTGAATGTGAATTTGTCTCATCTCAACATCCTAAAACAGATCCTCAGTCAAATAAAAGAGGCCTCAAATCAAATAAAATAAAACTGACCTCAATCAAGTCACCTTTTAACCTCTTTTTGATAATTAGAGACCAAACTATTGAAGTTCTTACAAGCAGTGTGGTCTTTCAAGAATTTGATTATTTATTAGCGGTTATTTCTGGACCCTTTCCAAGGTGTTTTTAAGATTAATCAAAAGAACTGAGAGTCTTCAATACTAAATAACATGTATCTACTCTTACTAAAAAAAAAAGAAAGATAAAAGTAATTTAATTACTGTTATGACATCTGCAACTTATAACATGCTATTTAATGCTGTACCGTATGACATGACAAGATATGATACAAATACTAAACATTATGAAATAACTGAATTAAAGACAAAATAATTCTTAAACACATTTAATATTTTATATTATGTTTCCACATTTTTTTCTTTTTGTTTGTTTGGTTTTCATGTGGCTATTTTCAAATTTCATCTAGAATAAAAACAAATTTTAAAATTTCAGGATTGTCCATGAAACAATAATCTTAATATTTTGCTATTTTAATTAACAGTAATCTTAATATTTTGCCATTTGCAATATTTTGCATTTTTAATATTACAGATGTCCAGTACAAGATCAGACATCTATACTTCTAAACCAAATGTGAAATTTTGCAAAATAGTGTGCAAATTTATTTGAGAAAATATATTTCCCATATAATTATATTGATTGGTAATAGTTTTGTTCTTCATTGTATGCCCATCATTGTGCCACAGATCAACTACAACATTTTCCATGTCAACCTTTCAATCACCAACAATTTTATTTCTCTCAGGAATAACTTTTTTCCAGTCCTTTACAGAGTCCCCAGTAATCTACTATTTATTACAATAAGCGCAATTTGCATTATTATAATACACACCATTTGGTATTTGGAAACAGTTTCTAAGAAATGTAGAGTAAAAATCTTGGTTTCTTCCATGTTACCTTTAAACAGTGGCTAGGTAATCCCATTTTCCAATATCAAGTAAAGAAGAAGTAAGGTTGCCTGAAAGATGTTGGAAGCCAATATTTCCTTACAGTTGTTTTAAAAGTCCAGGATTGCATGGGTGGTAAAAGGTCTATTCATAACTTTATTTCCAATTTACAACAGATGGTAAGAACTGTTTTGGAACTACTGAAGGATGGTCATGTGAATATGTAAAGCATGAAACAAAGCTGTCTATTATTTTGAATTCTAAGAAATGGAAGAATAGAAGCAAGGCTTCTGGTAAATGGAATACCTGAAACAAACAAACAAACAAACAAACAAACAGAAATCCCCAAACCAACTTAAATTCTTACACCATTCAAGATACCAAAGATCAAATATATTGAAAGCAAGTGACTATATGGGAATTAAAATTTACACAAAAGAATAACATGGAAAGGCCAGGACTGGTTCTTCACAGAAATTTTTAATTATTGGAAATGCCAAATACATTGTCCAAGGTTTAGCCATGTTAAGACAGAGTTAATGTCTAGAGAAACATAAAATTAAAAGTCCTATATCTAATAAGTACTCTCATCTAAAATAGAGGCAGTTCTAGCTATCAAATTTTTCCAGAAATGTAGATAATACAGTTCATATGGTTTTATGGAAGTTATTGCTTGCGTAAACTCATGTGATTTTTATCAAAACCAATAAAGCTGCAATGTCATATAGCAATACTTCTTACAAGTAAAGTTACTGTAATCCGGACTGTGGATTACTACTCTTCAACCTTAACAGAATTTCATTTCTAAGTAGAAGTCTTGGTGAGAAAATGTTTCATGGTAAAAATGCTGTCATATTAAAATATTAAAAATATTAAAAGTATTAATATAAAAATTTTATTAAATTAAATTTATTAAATTAAATTATTAAAAATATTAATATAAAATTAAAATAAAAATATTAAAATACACTACAAATTAAAGAATGATTAATTCCTCATGCAAACAATGATGCTTAGAGTGCTTACAATAATTCAGCCATCAAGATGGGACATTAAAGATGTACAACAGAAAACAAATGGCTGATTTAACATTTACACAGAGGGAAAGCCTGTGAATAGAAAAACTTGTTAAATAGATTAATGTAATAAGAATACGGTAGGAAAATTAGTTCCAGATTAAAAATTCAGCAACTTCAATGTGTTAAGAGTGTTGAACTAAATAATAATAAAAACCAATAGGTGATGGACTCTGAAGCTTAATACAAGCAAGGACTTGCCTCTCAGCATTACAACGGAGGTTGTAGTTATATCACTTCACCTATGTGTTATACAGTGTAAATTTGTTCTTCTATTTTATCCATGATAAAGTATTTGTGATTATAGCTTTGCACAAGTGTTCCTTGGACATCAAGTCAATGGAGTTATGACAGACTTACACCTTGTGATCTTCTATCTTCAGTCTCTACAATATCTGCCATTCAAAGGCACAAACATATACAAAGATATCAGACAAAGGTACAACAGAGTTTTTGGTTCTTCAGAACTCCTGTTCCTGGAATTAATAATTTTAGACTGAAGCTTCATTTATAGCTGTCCTAGTGTGTTATTTTACAAATTGCATTAAAAAAAAATCATCATCATATGAATACATCTACTGACTGAAAAACAGTCTTGCAAAAATTACTAAGTATGACAGACAGCTAAACTTTGTGTTAAGCTAGTTACCATTTTTAAGACCTAGCTGTTAGTAGTTCGAGACCCAGTTTACTTGCTTAATGTCCATTGTGTCTTCTTAAGAGACTCAAGAAATAGATGCTTATAATTTATTTTAATAGGAGAAAGAGTCAAATGGTTATGGTTAGAGTTATGGCACTGAAATAATATTTCTGATGCTTTCATTCAGAAGTGGAATTACATGAAGAGAAAGAAGTGCTCTAGATAACACTGTGAAGAGTTGCGGAATCAGAAAATGTCAGAAATTCAGGTCCCAGATCTGTTTATAAATTTACATATAGAAGCATTTATTTGTTAATCCAAACAGGGAGACTTCACAGAACTTCCTTCGCAAAATCCCACTAACAAGGCTGTATTGGTTTTGGCAACTTGCTTTCTGGGAGTCAAAAATTACTTAATCAGAGAACTAGAAAGAAAACCTTGTCCTTGCTCAGCTACCTGAGGTTTAGAAATACAGAAAAGCAATCTGCCCCCATTTATATGCCATCTACTTTGTGTACCTTTTCCTTTCAACTTGTAAAAAACCAGCCTACAGGATAACTGTTCAAAAAAGTGGATAGATACACCATCAACCGGAAATGAGTGAAGAAAATTTTCTGTGTTAGTAACCACAACATCTATTATAAAGTAATGAACTGAAAATGGAGTTTACTTCTGAAGCCTGAAACATATCAATCATAAAAATAATTTATTTTGTAGCTGGGTGATGACACTCATTTCCATGATATGCTCTAATCTAATCTTTGAAAATCCTGCACTTCTGGATGACTTCAAGGCAATACACTCATTCATATTCAGCCAAGAGACTTGTCTTTATAGTTTAAACATTTGCTCACAGCATGGAAAATATCTTAGTGCTGTGACCTAATGTGAAAGTAGAAATGTAATATATTACATTCATCTTACCATTTGTTAGTTATACCCAATAGTAACTTGTGGTTCACAACACAATACAAATATCAGGTATCTTTATAGTGTGTAGACAGCCCAAAAGATGAAGAACCTCAATCACATTTATTTAAAAAAATATATTCATGTTAATTTAATGGGGAATTAGATTAGGTCCTGCTGAACATCCTAGCATTGATATTTAAAGGCTGTAAAAGAAATGATTTATTAGTAAAAGCTAGAGACAATAATGTTCAGATAAATGAAATTAGATGTTGTTTTTGTCTTAAAATTTAAGTTGTATTTTTAACTAAAAACTCCATTCTGCCATCTTGTACAAGGCATCCCGTATGTCTACAAAGCATGTAAGATTCCTTTGTCTGTTTATACATTTTTATACAGGCACATGGAGGACAGGAAGGTGATTTGAGACATCCCGCATGGCTTCACCAAGGGCAAGTCTTGCCTGACCAACCTAGCGGCCTTCTGTGACGGAGTGACTACATCAGTGGACAAGGGAAGAGCCACAGATGTCATCTATCTGGACTTCTGTAAGGCCTTTGACATTGTACCCCACAACATCCTTCTCTCTAAATTAGAGAGATATAGATGTGATAGATGGACTGTTTGATGGATGAGGAATTGGTTAGATAGTCACATCCAGAGAAGGGTCAATGTCTCAATGTCCAGATGGAGATCGGTGATGAGTCGTGTCCCTCAGGGGTCTGTATTGGGACCAGTACTGTTTAATATCTTCATCAGTGACATAAACAGTGGGATCAAGTGCACCCTCAGCAAGTTTGCAGACAACCCCAAGCTGAGTGGTGCAGCTGACACACCTGAGAGATGGGGTGCCATCCAGAGGGACCTGAACAAGCTTGAGAAGTGGGCCCATGTGAACCTCATGAGGTTCAACATGGCCAAGTGCAGGGTCCTGCACCTGGGTCAGGGCAACCCCTAGTATCAATACAAGCTCGGGGATGAAGGGATTGAGAGCAGCCCTGTGGAGAAGGGCTTGGGGGTACTGGTGGATGAAAAGGTGGACGTGAGCTGACAATGTGCACTTGCAGCCCAGAAGGCCAACTGTATCCTGGGCTGCATCAAAAGAAGTGTGGCCAGCAGGTCGAGGGAGTTGATTCTGCCCCTCTAGTCCACTCTGGTGACGCCCCACATGAAGTACTGTGTCCAGCTCTGGAGCCCTCAACACAAGAAGGACATGGACCTGTTGGAGTGGGTCCAGAGGAGGGCCACAAAAATGGTCAGAGGGATGGAACACCTCTCCTATGAAGAAAGGCTGAGCGAGTTGGGGTTGTTCAGCCTGGAGAAGAGAAGGCTCCAGGGAGACCTTATTGCAGCCTTTCAGTACTTGAAGGGGGCTTATAAGAAAGATGGGGGACAAACTTTTTAGCAGGGCCTGTTGTAATAGGACAAGGGGTAATGGTTTTAAACTAAAAGAGGGTAGATTCAGACTAGATATAAGGAAGAGATTTTTTTTTATGATGAGGGTGGTGAAACACTGGAGCAGGTTGCCCAGAGAGGTGGTAGATGCCCCATCCCCGGAAACATTCAAGGTAAGGTTGGATGGGGCTCTGAGCAACCTGATCCAGTTGAAGATGTCCCTGCTCACTGCAGGGGGCTTGGACTAGATGACCTTTAAAAGCCCCTTCCAACCCAAACTGTTCTATGATTCTATGATTTTTTTATCCTCCATAGAACCTTAGAATCCACTCAAACATAGATTTGAAAAAGAGTCTGAATTTTCAGAGGTAAAAAGAATCCATGAAAATTAATTGTTGTGGAGAGGAGTTGTAGTTCGTCAGGAAGGATATGTATGTTTGCAAAGCAACCATCATGTACCTAGATCCAGGCACATGCTTATCTTTTTCTCATTCCGGCATTAAGCTATGGAAATTAAGTGTAATTAATTGCTTAAAAGGAACTTATATGTTTTTCAAATATGTTCCTCACTTTACTATTTTTTTCCAGATTACAAAGACTTAAATGCTACAGAGCAATGACTGTCACAGATTGTAATCTGTGGAAGATTTTTAGGCGCTATTGAGGATTTTATGAGGCCAAAAACACTTCGTACCACCAGACCTGAAATTCACTGGAACAAAATAAAACCTAGTGATTTAAACCTTTTTGCTTTTTACTTCTACTTAGATCATCTTACTTTTTCATCATAATTTCTTCTAGAAAAATTTGCATCAGTTATACATGAATGTCTGTTAATATAACCAAACAATTAGGATTAATTAATACCTACCTACATAACAGGGACTGAGTTCTGAAAAAAGGTCTAGGAGTCAAAATGGACAAATAACTGAGCTGAAATTTCCATGTGGCAAAAAGGGATACTACAGTATTCAAGGTGGTGAAAAATAGGTGGAAAACAACTCTCAGGCCACTAAATATAATTGATAGGACTAAACTGGAATAGTGTACTCAGTTTTGTTGTGTGTATCTCTATATAATTGGTATTTATAGTCTGTAGGAAAAAAAAAGCCACCAATATTATTGAAGAACAAAATAAATCCTAGACATATGTATTGGAAATCAGATGCTGAAACTCAGTGGAAAGTTATGGCAGCCTGAGATATTAAGAAACATATGGAAGCAATTCAGGTGTGGACTGATGAACACCTATTCATTAGTCATTCCCATGAGAACAGATGTGGATTTGCTTAAAGTGACTGTGAATGATTTTGTAATTTTTCCTGTTCTTTCTTCTTTTTACTCTTACATACAGAGACATGTAACACACACAGTTATGAAAATCACTAAGCTTTGTAAGACAAGTTAATTTTATCAGCAAATTTGAGGAAAATCTCAAAAAGCTCATGGACTAGAGACTAGTCATAATGAAATGGAATAGTAGGAGAAAGGGTTCTTATAAGGGACTCCCCATGAGAGTTAAAAAAGGGACACAAGCTTGCTACAAAGTCCAGCTCTGTCTGTAAGCAGAAAGGGGTTTGCTTTTTCGCCTTTAAAGCCATCTAGAAACTCAGGACTTGTTTGGTGCTTTTAACTTAAATGTGAATCTTCATAGTTCTTGTTGTAATAAGAGACATACTGTCAAAATTAAAGGAGGGAAAGTAGATCCACAACTGCTCCAAGAACGTTTTTTATCATATGGGAATTTCTCACAATTCCAAAATTCTTTTACTTGGGTTTCTATTAATTTTTAAAATCAGTTCTACTTGAGTAAAATGAAGGAGATGAAGGTCATTTAAGCTGTATACAAGGGCAGTGCTGACTACCAGTCCAAGAAAAATCAAAGAACTTCATGTTACCCTAGGAGAATTGTGTTTGGTGGGCAGTCAGGAGACAAAGCTGTCTTAGTCACAGGGTTACCTTAGCACTGTTAGCAGGAAATTGGTCAATGCTGCTGTTACTTAGGTGCAGCAGGCTGATCTGTCTCATTATTATTCTTTTCTTATTATTATACACAAAGACATATTCAATCACATAAACTTGAGGAACATTCTCAAATAATAAAAATGGGTTTTGCATTATATATATTTTTAAACAATCTTGGACTAAATTACACTTATTGAAATGAAAATCGTTTATTACCTGAATTATCATTTTTTGCTTCAAAGTAAAAGTAAATTTTGTCACAGTCTTACAGTAAGCCACGACAATTTGTAATGTCAAAGGTTAGAAGGTATAACTTAATTTAACGACAGACACTGGTTTTGTATCTCCCTGGTACTGTGCAGAATTCAGGGTAAACATTAATTATTCATGGAACAATTAGTTTTAATTAGCACTTTTGTAGAATCCCATATGGTTTCAGACATCATCAGTTCACTAATGCAAACTATTTGAAAGAAGATATCGTGAAAGATTGAAAAGTTTTACTGGTGTCAATAAATGGCATGAAAAAAAAAAAAAGTTTTTGTATACCAAAAAAAAAAAGTATACAAACACGTTTGTATTTAAATCCTGATTCTGACCTTTGTTATTTCTGCAGTGCAGAATAAATCGCATGAGACAAATGTTTTGCCTCAGCAAAAAAAACAGAGCTGAAAACAGAATCTTTTTTTTCTCCTTTGGTGATCACATTGCTCATATAGTTTAGTAAAATTGTGTCTGATTATGCTATCAGAGTGTTACAGAATACTTAGACAGTTGTTAGTTATACCATTTTAGTATGCGCGTATTCAGGTTCCAGGAAAGCTAGTATTAATTATATTCCGATTAGTGAGCTTTATAGGTGTTAGAGGCCTCTGTTGTGGCTTTCTGTTCTTCTCTTAGTCCTCCTCCCAGCTTTTAGAGATAAAAAAAGAAGCAGAAGAAATAGACATAGAAGTAGAGAGAAAACAAAGTTGCAGCTGTAATAGGTCAGAGAGTTTTAAAGAAAAGGACTTTCAAATTATTTTGAGCAAGGGAGATTGGAGATTATGCTACCAATGGGAAAGGCTAACAACTAGAAATTGGGAGTATAATAGGATGACTCTAAGTGAGATAAAGTGCTAGAACAAGCGCACTCTGGCTGTAGTTTGATAAGAGACAGTAACAGGCTTATTGGCTCAAGAGTACCAAGGATACCAGATCAAAGCTATAAGCAATCAGATGATTCAAATCAATGATCTTGACTAAAGCTTCTGTGTTAGTTCATAGTTTGTCAGAGAAGGACTGACCAGTTATATTAGTGTTTGTGAAACTTTTATTGTAGCCATCCCATGGAATTTCCCTCATGGCTTTTTGCCAGTCCCTACTCCTTGCTCTGTTAAACTGCTGTACTGTGTCACGAGTCTTGCAGAAGATCTTTTATTCAAGGAGTTATTGATCTTGGGCAAGCTATGTCCACTCCCTTGGACCTTGTTGTACTTACAGCTCGAATAACCCATATGTTAGCATGAGTGACTGCAGTATAACTCCTTGTATATAAGAACACTGTAAGGGAAATGTGCTGGAATACCCTGGATACGTGTTGTACCTGGATACAGCTCCTAGATATGTGTAGCTGGATATGCTCTGGTGGGCATTAGGAAAAAGATAACATTCCTACCTGTCAAGACTTGACATGTAGTTTTGTTTGTTACACCAGATATAAGAAGCCACTGCATAGGGTGAACCTCTCCATAGATAGGACCAGTGCAGCATGCTGTGACTGTCAGAGGCCCATCCAATGCTGCATGACAGCAGGATTCCCAGCATCTGAATGGATTTACTTGCTGTCTATATTTCTCTCCCTCTTCCTACCTTATTATTAAAGCAATTTTGTTATGCTATTTGCTGTTAAGCCTTTCTAATTGAGAAAGAACCCTGCACCTCCCCCAGTGCAGAACGTGTACCTCAATGTCTTTTTCACTTTTCTAAAAATGTGGATCATAGGCTTTAGCTTTTTCTTTGAACAGTTTATGCGATGAACTAGCTACCAGGAAAACAGGATCCTGTCTGCAAAACATTAGCTAGTCTCAAGTCTGAACCTAAGACACATATTCATCTGACATACAGCTGCCACAGCCAAAATGGGGCTGAAAGGGAACACTCATTGTTCCCATTGTTGTAACAATGTAATAATCCAAATAATCTAACAGAGAAAAGCATAATTAAAAATACTGTTAAAATTATTATACAAAAACCTTCCAGCGTTCCTCTGTGTCATCAGGCTGACAATTTCAGTCTTCTGAAAACAGAGAGGAGGATTTATGACAAGGCTTTCTGAGATCTCCAGTAGGAGAAATGTGACGTTGATGGTGGGGCTTTCTACTTCCTAATTATTGGGATATGCTTGAGGTTATTTTCATAATTTTCTTATATTTTCTAATTTTCTGGAAGTAGTTGCAGGCAGTCCAATCACTTACCAGGAAAATGACAGTCAACTCTTTGAAGATGCTGTGTGTCCTAGCAAATAATATTTTGCCATTACTAATAAAAGGACTTAGGCTTTATACTGACGTGACGGAGCAGGGTCTCCATCTCACCTGAGCCTGTCTTGGCCTGAGCTGATTCACTTGTTTTCACAACTGGCTGGTGGCCAGGTGATCACTGCCACACCTGCTTCAGCTGAAGCTCTGTGAAAGCCTCCTGTGAGGAACTCACCACACAACAAAGAATTGTCTTTTCTGTCAGCTCAGTTAGGGTGATCTGTTGTGCAACTACCAAACAATCTGGGAACCAATGAGAAAGTAGCAGACTTGCAGTCCACTTGGAGTATACAAAAATATCCCCAAGTGGACTGAGATATTGAGGAGGAAGAAAATATAAACATCGTGGTCCTTCCATCAAAAAACTCAGACCATTGACAACTTCTTGTAATCCCTGTCCCCTTTTTCTTGAGAAAGATCATCAACTTTAGCACCCAGAGGAACATTGGAAGCCGTAACCTAACACCATAGGAGGTGGATAGATACTAGCTTCTTGTACATGCATTTTAGGTGTACTGTTAATGAGGCTTTTCTGTATTTATTTGGGCCATGAGTGTTAGCGTTATTGTAACTAGCCGATATATCTGCTGTGTTTTGATTAGATTGTTAAGATTAGGCTAACAGTAAATTTTTGGCTCCCTATAGATGTCATATTCCTTTTGCTGTAATAAGATTTTGAGTGTGGTACAGTAGAAATGTTCCTTTTCTGGCATGACATAATGAGACATCTCATCAGAGATCTCCAGAAATAACACTTTTTCTAGCTGAAGTTGTGCAGTTCTGCAACATTTTCAAAATAAACCTCTGCTGCTCGTTTCTGTTCCTCTCATGAACCGAGTCACTCAGTAGAACTTGTGCTCGGTCAATGTGTCTGGCAACATAGCAGGTACCATTAGCAAATTCCATCAAAATGACTGACCTCAAAAACATTATCTCCAAGCTGAAGGCAGACTGTTGACATACGAGCTTAATGAATTTTAAAGCAAGCAATGCAGCTTATTCCTAGCCCTCTTATGCTAAGCCCAAAATATCATCTATAAAATTCTGGACACGTGGTGTCATTGCTATGTAAATAGAAGGCTACAAACAAACAGTGGCAGGCCAGATACAGCTGCTTCCTGTAACAACTATTGACCTTGAAAGCAGAATGCAGAAGCAGCAGGGATCTTCAACCCAAATTCTAATTTTCCAGGAATTGCAACTGGCTAACCACAGGAAAAGCAAGCTAAAAGCTAGCTAAAAGCTAGCTAAAAGCATACTGGAATACAATGTGTCATCTCCAAGGCCCTTGCCTACATGAAGTGTTTGATATATGATCATGCTAAGCCAGCAGTGATTCTGGTAAGCTAAGCACGTAACTGTACCTTGAATGACTTGCATGAATCAGCATGTGTAGACAGGATCTCCAAGAACAAATGTTGTCATGGTGGTTTCACCAGATGATCTAGATATGCAGAGATAAAGCTTAGCAACTTGTCAAATTTATGGCCTTATTATGTATTCTGTAGGTTAAAGGGATAAAGGCACTGAGGAATTAGGAAAAGAACTTATAACTTTAGGAGAAGAGCAAAGTATCAAGGTAAAAACAATGGCTCTCAATAGATAAAAGGAAAACAGCTCTCTATCAGGATGTAAGAACTGATTTGCATTGAAAGAGAGACTGAACAGAAGGAGAAGAACATGCTAAAGATAGAAAGGAGGAAGGCAATAAAGAGAGACTGTTTTTTTATATATGGAAAGATTATTAAAAATCATTAAAGGCTGAGACACTTGGAACAAAATTGTGAATAAGAATTCCAGGATCCAACATTGTACAGTTAGAACTTAAACTGAAAATATTTTCCTCAGGATACTTAACTTTATAAGAATGGAGAGCATTTCTTATTTAACCACAGGTTCAACATTTAAATGAACTGTTATTCCTTGCTATTATACATGCAGGTAATATTCAAAATAGTCCTCAGTCCAAAAGCTCTGCTCCTATTTCAGATACAAATATACATATTGATTTATACTTAATGAAATACTAAATATGGAAAATACTATGAGAGGAGTAAATTATTCAGAGTAAATTTGACAAACTTGTATAAAATAAATAATGCATCCTAATTTATGGAAACACAGTTGAACTTAATTTATTCAAAAAATGACTGAATAGTCCTGTACGACTTTTAATATTTTTGCATGTTGATATAACAAAGAAATTGCAGATTATATGAACCTAAGTTTTTTTTTTAAAAATAAAATAACGGTAATGGCCACTCTTGATCTTACTAAGCTATAGTAGCTTGACAGTTAGCTTTAATGAAAGGAATGGAATCAGAATTATTCCTGAGATATATTTTACAGGAAACACCATTCAAAGTAGCCTGACATAATTCCAAAAGTACCCAAGGCCATGTGTTGGAACAGTTACCTTTTTTTTTGCTAGAATGGGTGGTGGCAAGAAGAAGTGCCCAGAGGGTGTCAGTAGAATATTCATTGAGGTGTAAGGTATGTATATGTGAGTGGACCAAATAAATGGTCATGCTATGGCAGTGGTCAGACCTCCACAAAGAATGAAAAATCTGTGCTATAAGCTAACACAGCCACTAGAGACCTTCATCTTTTCCCCCAGTTTTTCTCAGCCCCTTGAAGGCTTTTGTGATAAACTTCTTAAGAGAGGTGCAAACATTTTTAATTGTTCTACCCAGACCAAAGGAGAACTAAATCTGATCTAAAAGATCTGTTATGAAGGTGTCCTACTCTGAACTAAAAGCATGTTTTAGCATGCTAGAACACTAGCTTTGGGACAAGAACTAAACTGTAGAGAGCTTAAAGAGAGTCATAATTGTATCAGTCTGGCCTACGAGTTAGAACAAATCTTATTTTAGAATTTATTTAAGGCTTTATTTGCTTATTTACTGCTGGGGATAAAGCAAACAACAGAACCTTTTTTTATCAAGTTCATAAAAAAGACTCAGGTAAAAATTGGGAATTAAGAGGGGATAATATTCATTAAACATAGCTGATGTTTGTGAAACAAGAGTTAGAATTCTACATAGGTTTATGATAAGAGTAGGCAAATGAATGGAAGAGAAATCCATTAATAGTTACTGAAAATATGGAAAATACTCCTATCTTAGGTAGATCCTGCATTGAATAATTGGTCAACAAGACATCATTAAGTGAAAGTATCATACAAACTTCCACTGTCCTTATTCTGCTGTGGATATTCACTTATGACCATTATTGCAGTCTCAATAGGCCTTTGGCTTTACCTGCTAGAGCCAGTCTATGGTCTTATGCTACAATGCTTATGCTTGCACACGGGTAAGAATTCATTGCAATATATAAGGCACCGGTAGGCCTATAAATCTGATACGACAATGCCTAAATTTTACGTGTGTAATCTTTGAAATAGAATTTGAAGCTTACAGTACAGTACAGGAAAGGTTATATGCTTCAGTCCAAAAGAATAGTTACCTATGTAAAGAGTACTCTTAGTATCTCTCAATTTAAGCACCATAACAGAGCCTTCATCCCTGAATCAGGACTGCCTCACTAATTCTCCATTCTCAATTGGTTTTCACACCATGATGGAGTTCCAATGCCTACTTATTATATGGTGGTCTACTGGTTAGAATATTTGTCCAAGTAGAAGATACTAAAGCCAGAAGCATCTCAAATTCATGTTTCCATGACTAGCAGCATACTTTACAGCACTCAGTCAGTAGTATATCAGTTTAAATGAGCACAGCACAGAATATAGATGCTTACAGGTCTTTGAGCTTAGAAAAAAGTGAGAGTCTAGGATTTTAAATACTTCCACAGCCTGGCTCTTTAGAAGTGTGATTTTGTTTCTATTTACTTCAGATTTGTAACTGTGAGTCTGAAGTCCAACTACCAAGTATCCTGAGCACATAGTTGAGTTGACTGAAAAAATTTGGAATTTTCATGCCAACCAATGCAATTTTGTTGACATCAAAGAATCATGAATCTACTGTTTAAATTTCCCATAAGTACGTATGTTCAGGTAAGTACCATTTTTTAAATGGGAAAGTTTGGCCTACCAATGTTTTTCTAATTGGCTTAGAAAATTGGTGTTTTATTCAACTGAAATGGCTCTCAGGTAGAGATGTCTTTTCTCCAACAACTCATACAAATACTCAGGTAATGTGATATGAGAGTACAGTTTTATCTCATTTAATAACTAAGGAATTGTTGTTTTGTTACATGACCATGTCCTATTCAGCTAGCAATATTGGTTACATTTTACAGTAATTTTATACAATCTAGTAAAGATTCTAAACATATTGTGTCAAGTAGCCTACCTACATGCTTGACATTAAACAGATGCTAAAGTGCTTTTCTGGTTCTTCGCATAAATGACTACATAAGGTGCAGTCAGTGAAGAACCATTTGTTTCTGAGATACGTGCTCTTAAAGTTTTCCCTGAGACATATTCTATGTGCAACATGATTTGAGTTTGAAAAATGATCAAACTGCAAACCAAGGTATACTGCTTTTCTAACACGCATACAAGCTTTTTTTTAAACTCTAAATATGCCACCATGTAACTGAAAGAAGGTCCTTGCTGGTACTTGGCTTAGATCCTTGTCTTGATTTGTAATGTCTTCTGGGTCTCTGGCACTAAATCTGGGTTAGGCTTAAAAGCCCTAGTCATTTAATGCAACCTCTCTTATGTCAGTGCACATTTCTGTGGCTTCTGGTGAAAGGTATTTTTGGTCAGACTTCTTTTTCAAGACACGTTCCACTTAAAATCATTTGCAGCTCCCTATGACATTTGCAGGACTAAGACAGTTGACTTAGCCTTAGCATATTTATAAGAGTGTAAGAGCACTTTTTACCTCCTATATCACAGAGTGATATCAGTAATCCAGTCTTTTCAGAAACCTGATATTCATTTGTAAATCCTGATATACAGTTGTTCAGTCTGGATCTGCTCCTCTCTTAGGATTCCAAGATGTCCTTAATTTCCCAAAACAAAATTGTGGCATAAGTAACATACATTCCAATTTTTTTTTTCTGACAATGCTATAAATAAAAATTTGTCACATTGTGGCAGAGTAAAGAACCTGGTAGTGCACCAACATTTAAACAGAAAATGACATTTGGTCAAACATTCTTGCAGAGAAGGTTAAAAAGAATCTGATTGAGGTAGGAAGCTTTACAACATTACGATAAAAGGAAAAAGACTTGCTCATTTGGATTTTGTACACTTAAAGAAATCTTATTCAGAGTTTACTTATTTTGAACAAAGGTCATTTATTACCGTGGCAAAATGATTAATACAAATACCAATAAAATAAAAAATTATTCAAAATAACAACTTTTCCTATATGAACCAAAACACTTTATTCCAAAACAGGTAAACTCTATTAAGCATATGAACAAACAAAAACGAAGCTATCAGCTTTGGACAAACGCTAGCTATCTAGATGTAACTTTAACTCACTTGAGGTATAACTTGCAAGTATGAAGGAATTTGCTGGTCCAAAACTCATTAAAGTCAGGAAAAATATTTGCTTTGGCTATATCAGACACTACATGCTAAAAGAAACAAATTATTTTAAAATGGACATTGCAGAAAAAAAAAACTTCAGGAAATCTTGATTTAGAAACAAAACTTTCATAACCCAAACAATTCACACAAGCATGAATTGTTACATAAGAGTTCACCCTTTGTCATATTTTATTAATTAGATTTTACAAACCATCTGTGCAATGTTCTTTGCTAACATAAAATAAAGAAAAATAAACATCATTACTTATATGTTGGTTCATAGTGTATCAAGTTGTTTTGTGTATATTTATAGTACAAGAGAGGAGCATTAAGATATTATAGAGGAATAGGGACACTGTAGGTATCAGGATCAAATAGTCAAGCTATGGTTTTGTTCTGGATGGATGGATAAGCACTGTTGAAAAAAATGCCTCAAAACTTCTTGTCAATCTTCATTTCAAGTTTAACTCCGTCTTCCCATTTATTTTTGTTGGTTTTTTTCTATATTGCTTAAATCTTATGTAATTCATTTACATGTACTTCACCTGCGTATCCCTCATGCTTTTTAGATTGTTTATCACTAAATGTGAAAGAAAAAAAAAAGTAGATTCAGAAAAGAAAGCCGTATTCCAAGTTCGCATCTGAGAAGCCAAAAGAAGATTTGATACCATCTTCAGATTTTGCCTAATTTATATACCACAGAAATTCCTCAATGTAAACTTTTCTACAGTTACAACTACTTTTTAAAATTTATTTCTCATAAATGTTTATGATGTGCAGTTGTTGGTGGTTTCTTCATAGATGTTCTCTCTTTAAAAATTCTAGGACCAGGAAATGTTATTGACCTTTGGCACTTATTAAAAACAGATTTTATACAATACTTAGCTATGGAAAAATTGTGAGACTTTATTAAGACTCATTCTATGACAGCCATTTTGAAGAGAACAATAAAGACTACTGGAATTAAAACGAGGTAGACAACTGATGAAGATATGCTAAATATTGGTAAAATACAGCACAAATGATCTGCACAGACAGAATACATTAATTGTCATAACTTTCTTTGCCTTAAAATAGTCCTCAGGCTGTAATGAAAAATCTCACTGTTTTTGCCTACGTATCAAGTTCATTACTTAACAAACGGTTTGGGTGATGATAACAGCTATTAAATTAAAGCTGTGTTAGGGGAGTCTCCACCTGGTCTGGCACACGAGGTTTCAGCTTCAGTGGCTCTGTCAGCACTTGGACTGTTGTAGCTCTTTCCTTAGGCCTTGCTCAGCACCCCTGTACGATCCCTGCCACAGTGCAGCCTGCAGCTGGATGGTCACACAGAATGGGCTGCTCCCAGACAGCATCCAGTCCCACATTTCCAATATTTCCTTCCAATGTTAACTGTTCCATATTTCAGCTAGCACTGTAGTTCCATCAGTTTCAGAAAATATAAATCTGGGTAATATTTAGCCACAGTCCAAACCAGTATAGCTTAAGTTTCAGGAATATTATTCCACCACTGTAGGGCATTAGTATTCAAAATCTTATCATGCTATCTTACATCAGGATGGACAGAACAGTTAATGGTACAGAGCTGGCTAAGTGGTAGTGTGGATGGACTAGAAGTTGTGCAAGTTTTGCAGCCACATAGAAGAGCAGTAAATGTCAGCTACACAACACATGTTTATTTTTGTCCTTGGAGTCAGATGCCTTCCTCGTTCCAGAGACTCTGCTATACACCTCCCAGAGACTGAGTCAGCTTTTGCCGTTCTCTGCATGGCTTTGTCCTCAGGTCCAGTAGTCTGAGACAGTGTGCTATCGAAGTGGTGGATTTTTTTCTATTGATACTATTCCTGCCTTTTCAGAACTCACTGTTGGCTCAACATGTTTACCATCAAGAGAAGGATGAACTTTTCTTTTAAAGATAATTGGCAGCATGAATGAAAGAACCTATGATGAGTTCTCAGGTAAATCCATCTTTAAAAACCTTGGCAAAGAATAGGTCACACCATAGATGACCTTTTATTATAGAACGAATAGTTACTTATTCAATCAACTAATGTTCTACCGTTACACATCTCATTTTTTATGATAAATATGTGCAAGCAATGCAGACATTTTAGAATGATTGGAATTAGATATACAACTGACTGATTCAGTTTCACAGCCACAGTGAAGAGGAGAAAACATATCAGTCAACACGTTTTACCTTCTTTTTTCATGCAAAACAGAAACAAATTTCAATTTTATTTTTACTTTTTTTTTTCTTTTTTAAATACTTGAGGGCAAAAAAAAAAGAAGCAAAGAAACTATAGAGACAGAGGCTATGGGGGTTCTGCTAATACCCAGCAAGGAACATATAGAGGCATGATAGAGGCAAGGTAGTGGTACAGAGGCAAGTTATTTCGGAAACACCTTTGCTTTATTTTGGCTGTCTAAATATTAAGTATTCCATAAAAGCGGGAGGAACTCTAATAGTGGGAGATTGAACTGATTTCATTTCAACAGGAAAAGAAGGTGCTGTGGAAGTTCAGGCTTCAGTGTTATGCTCAAAATTTTGTTCTGGATTAAAAAGAAAGACAGAAACATATAAGGACAAGAAGTTGTAATTAATATAATTGACATCTTAATGATCTAATTGTAGAATTACTATGCCAAGATTTAGTTATTACAGAAAAAAGAAAGAAAAAAAATAAAGGAAAGAATACCACTCTTACAGACAAAGTCTCATTAATAATGAAAGTTAAATTTGTTATACATAAACTATATAATATCTATCCCTTTACCTGGTATTATGCTCACCCTTCCCCAGCCTCTCTGGGGTCAAGTGAAAACAAATCACCAGGCAGTTCAAGACAAGTTCAGATGGAGCAAGCCTGGCAAATCTTCATCCTGAGGCCTTGCAAACTCAATACAACACCTGTGGCCTGTTACGAGCAACGGCAATACTCATAAATACATAACATACAATACATACAAAATAAATACAATTTACTTGGATTCAGGGCTATCTCAGACATTGGACAAAACTGCAAATTTCAAACATGTATGTAGAGGACTAACTGTTCAGCTGTTGCAGAATATTTTCACTGCTGCGGCTCTTCTAATCAAGTACAGAATGGCAACCCTCTCCCACTCCCTCTTCTAAGGAATAAACAGTTTGCAAAAAACAATTAAAACCAGAAACACTCAGTACTAATGTTACCTAAATAATATTATGTATCACTCAGGATTATAGACCTTTTTGTCTTCTGATTTAATAACAGCTCTTGCCAAATCTCCAATAACACTAACAGTGGGGTTTTTTCAATTAAAGCACTCAAATGTGGCCTAAAAAAGTGTCTTTCAGAGTCTGATTTTTTTTAATTAATACATCAATATGAAATATGAAATTCAACAGAACATCAAACATACTGTTGCCAAGCAACTAATGACAGTCCATTATTTGTTTTGTATGTTTTAGACAACAAAGCCATGTTTTCAATTCACTAAAAAAATGTGTTTATATTTGTAATGTTCTTTATAAGAAACCAACTTTTCTTGTGTTATTTTTCTATGGTTACCTACGTTTGCATATTATCTCAACTTCAGGTGGGAAATAGCCCTGAATATGACCTTGAAAATAACTCCCACTCTTGTCCTCAGTCCAGGATCACTGAAACCATTGGATTTTTCTTTTCTTTGGTCAGCTCTGGAAAAATTCTGTTACTTGCCGAAACATTCAGAAGTACTTTTGAAGAGCAGGTGTGAGAAAATTAAGGCTGAAAGAACACTCCACCCCCCCACCCCCACCCCCAATATTTTCTTAATTTCTCACAAAATACAAGGTCGGAATTCTCTGAACACTACCAAAGGGATTCCTTATTTTAGAGCCCAGTCTTACTTTTGACTCTGCTCACAAGGCTGATTGGTTATTCCTTATTCTTAGTCTAAATCTACCATGCATGTTATTGCATCTTTGCTGATTGTTTTTCCTATTTATTTCCAAGTGAAAATACACCTTTTGTTTGTCTACCTTTGAAAAACTAATAGAAGGAATGAAAGAAAACAACAGTTCTATTCTTTGCATCTTCTTCAGAAACATTGGATCTCATTTCAATGCTGAG
Source organism: Fregata magnificens (assembly GCA_013389945.1). NCBI lineage: Eukaryota > Metazoa > Chordata > Aves > Suliformes > Fregatidae > Fregata > Fregata magnificens. The sequence goes on from WAAD01022362.1 coordinate 29,013, forward strand.
CAAATATTTGAAGTAGCTTTTGTAAACTACTGCATACATTTCCATTAGAGCAACTGTTGAATTCTAATCTACTGATTAAAAAATGCAGGACATCACAGAAGAAAATTGTCAGTAATGTTTCCACCTCATGCTTGAATAAAATTTTTGTAGGAATCATCCTTAAATGTAAAACACACCTTAAAAAAGAAACTTATAAAAAGAGCTTTGATTAACATACTAATGAAACAAAAGCGGTTGTAAGAGTTTTACCAGAGCATTGATTTCCTGACAAAGAGAAATAAAATGGCTGGATATTTCTTTCTATTGTTTTAATTTATTTAACTTCAGTATCATGGGTGTTCTGGAAAGTCTGATTTTATATTCCTTAGCAGTAAAAGGGACTTCATTGAGAAAAACCACAATGATGCTGCCACTCCAAAAAAACCAGAGTTGTACTGAGTAGGAAATATAAATTATGCCCCTACTAAACATTGAAAATACATTCTAGGAACATTCTTTTTGTCCCAATAAGAGCTTCTGAGCTTTAATTTTTAATAGCAGATTATAATATATTTTATTACTTTTATTATACTACATTGTCATTTATTATCAATACTGATTAATATGATATGATCTCAAAGAGCTAAAAACCCAGCAAAATTCAATTTTGCGTATTGCTTTGCAAGTAAGTTTAATCATTTGCAATCAAAGTTAAGATAATGTCCCTGAATCTTTGTTTCAAGATGGCATACTGTATATATAAGTTGCAGAGAGTGGTCAAAGAGAGAAGACTTAAATGAATTCAGCAGTAGTCCTGACAGATTTCATACCAAAATACAACGAAGAAATAACTTTGAGTATTTCGGTGGTGGAACCTCAGTTTATCTTATTTTAATTTTTGACTACTGAATTATAGAAATAAAAAAAAAAAGCTTATTCTACTTCTGGAGTTTCTGTTGCTCCATTATGGCTCAAAAGCAAAAAAAGATGGTGGTACTTTGGTAGGATTTATTAATCTAGAGACAAATTGGCTGCATGCCAAACTGTAGAACTGGCAGTGATTTTACAGTCTATGAATACCTTTTCACTGTGTTTGGAAATGGACAGTCCGAGTTTGTAATTAAATAGGAATGGTGACTAATTCAGTAATTTTAACTTCTATGAAGAGGCTTACTTATTATCACCCTAAATGAGAAAAGAGCTTTATGCCATTACAGGACGGTAAAAATTCAGATTATATGGGCAGTATCAGAATTCAGTACTGTCTAGCTAGGACAAAGACAAGGTCATGCTGACCTAGATTTAAAAATACATATGTTTTATTTTTCTTTAACCCCCTTTAATTCACTCTTCTACTTAATCACAATTTTTGGAGAAAAGAACTTAGTGCTCAACTGTCAATTTTAATACATCTCCACTAATTAGGTTGAATGCAATGTGCATTCTATGTACTGATCTAAAAAAAACCTTCCTAAAACCTAAGGAACTTTCTGTGGTGCTTCTCTCTCAGTTGTGTTATTGAGAAATAATGGTTGCTTAAAAGGAACTGTTCATTAAAAAGAAAAATTAAATAAAAAATTAAAAATGCTTATAAAATAAGGAAGGGTTACACTGATATTATAAATGTAAAGTGACATTTATGGAAGAAAGGTAGGTGACAAAGCTGGCCAAAAACAGATGTGGAAAATTGATGTCCAGGTGGGTTTAGAGACAAAAATGTGCTCATTTTTACTCACACTCTGGGAGATAAAAAATCATATCAGTGATATAACTCTGTTACTAGATCTGAAAGACAAAATTATCCATCATTTTGCACAAAATTAAAAAAAGAAATGCTAAATGTTTCTGAATAAACTATNAAACATCTTTTCCTGAATCTTGAGATATCAGAAAAATTCCAGAAAACTTGGAAAACAAAATGATAAAATGAATTACTCTGATTCCCAAGCATTCTTTCTTTACAATGTAATAGAATTCATACGTGTGAAGCAAATAGAAAAGGAAAAGCAGAATAATTAATGATTAGTAATTGATAAATGGTTTTATGGAAAACAGTCTAGTAAAATAAACCTGCTACTTATTGATGTAGTTATGGTTAATAAGGGTAATTGCATCCTCACAACGGCCCAGTATTTATCACCGCTCAACCAATGAAATTGGCAGCATTAACTTCCATAAAAGCAGAAGCAAGCATAACAAGCATGATGTTCAGACTATGTCTCTTTCTTCCAACTCTTTCACTTCTTTTGAGATTCCACCAGCCAGAGGCTTGGTATAAACAAGTTCAGGTACCACAGAGGGAGTTATCAAAGGAGACAGGGCAAAGCTATATCCAGCAAGGACCACATCCACACACAGGCATTCAGGAAAGGGCTGTTCCATAAAGTGCTTTAGGGATCTCGGCCTTTCCAGCGAAACATAGAGGTCTACACAGGGGGATCCAATCCAGGACTGCAGCTGGGAGGAACAAAAATGGAAGCTGCCAAAATGAAGAAAGTTTGGATAATCTCCTGGATATTGTGCCTAGACTCCTACCCAATATTCCTATGCCAATGGTCTCAGGTTTTTTTTATTTCCTCTTCCATAATGTCTCCACTCTTCTTCCTCTCCCCTGTCCCCTGGCATACCCTCATTTTATTTTGTCTTTCCTGTTAGATCATTGCCATTTAAGTAAAAACAGTAACATAATATTTTCTACCAAACGCATTAATCAGTCTGCCTAGACATTGACACCCTTCCCCACACTCTCTGTTTGACTTGTATGTTCACTGACTGCCTTTTGGGAGAGGGACCACCTGCTGCTTTAAATACCAATTTTTTTGTACTGTACCTCCCAAAATGGGATACCTTTTGGTTTGTTTTGTCACTAAATCCTCATAATGGTTCCTTTTGACCTTAAAACTAATGAAAGTTCCCCTTTCTTTATTCAGTCTGCATTTCCTTGCAGCAGCGTGTGCCAAAGCTTTATCCCCCTTTTGGAAAGGAAACAATTATGGATGAAAGAATTATCTCAGGTAGTTTAGGACACAGCCCATGTGAAACTGGGACAAAAGAGTGTGCCAGTGGGACAGCAGATGCGAAATATTCTTATCTTCCCTTATTCAGATAAAACAGCTCCAAAAAGGAATTTGTGAGAATTAGTTGACAACCCTG
>WAAD01022362.1:38329-70981 GCA_013389945.1 Fregata magnificens
GCTTCCATATGTGAAAAGGAGAATGTTAGAAGGAGTGGGCACTATCACACCCCTTGTTTTCAAATAGTGTGATGCTTCTCAGGGGTTGGTGGGAGGACTTAGGAATTTAATTCTAGGGAGGGACTTCTAAGAATGTTTGTGTCATAGTTTGAGAGAAGCAAGGAAGACACTAGTTACACTTCTTCTCATTTCCTTTGGTTACATTAGGTAGCACTTACTCAAACCTGGCTTCCACGAGCTCTAGAAAGGTTCCTAAATACCCAGCTTAGGGCTGTGAATTCTAACTGGTGGTAAAGAGCTCCAGAATTCAGCCACCAGGACTGACAGATATTGATTTTAAATGTGCTTTGGCTCAGTTTGTTAATCAGAGTTTTCAGGTGTGAGAAGCACCTGCAGTTACAGTGATATAGCAAGTGCTCAGCAGCTATGAGAATGATATCCCAGAACATGAGGTGTGAAAAGGTAGACCTAATTTTTTAATTGGTTGCTATTTGTCTACTTAATTTACCCTTGTGTAAAAATGAGGGTAATAGACCTAACTGCTTCTTTAGAGTACTCAGAGTACTATGACATATAATGACAAAAGGTTCTTGCAGACTCTTAAGAAATATTGCTGTACAATTAGTTTTGCCAACAAAAAGCAATTTGAGACAAAAATAAAGTTTAACTGCTCAAAATTACTTTTTATGAACATGAGACATACAAAAATACAAACTTTTACTGACATTTCTCTAGTCCATTGTTATGTCATCTTCTAATATCAAAGTGTTTGTGTTAAAGGTTTTCTCGGTTAATTGCATACAAAGTTCCTTTTAAATAAGTCCCATCATATTTCCAGTTCTTGTAAGACAGTTATTCCTGTGGTTCTTTGTTGTTTGGATAAGCAAAGAGCACTGTTTCAAATATGAAATTTTTTGCAAAGAATTAGGGGAAACTGTGGGTGAAGATTTCGTGTTTAAACAGAACTTTATCTGCAGCTTGCCTCCAGGCATGGTCAAAACTGGGACTAACAATTCATCTACTTTTCCAAGTAAAGTTTTAAACTTCATTCTGTTGAAGCCATTTGTGTCTCCCACCACAAAACACTGGAGCATGAGAATGACAAATCAAGCAAACAGATATCTAAGAGGTTGGGCCTCAATGAAATGTAGATTCCCTGCAGCTCCAGGCTTTGTAACATTGGCTGAAGAAATGTTGATTGTGTACCAAAGGCACCATACAAGTTTCTGCTTAGAGAAGTTCACGTAACATGAAATTTTGCAACAGAACTAGTATTTCCACCTGTAAATCTGGTGAAGGTTTTAACATGAAGCAAATACAAAGCACATAAGATGTGGGTTTAGATAAAATTTTTGAGAATTTGGATTTTTCCTTTTTCTAAAGTATAAGTTTGGGGTGGTTTTGTCTGTATACCAGCCCATCACACCTGCCTCTCTTTTCCACATCTTTGATTAACTGCAGCTTGTCAGCTTTGGTAGGAGTTTTTTCTTTGTCCTACTAACACCTGGTTTAAAGGAGCAGAATACATGAGCAACAACTTGATTTACACAAATGTACATATCCTAAAGAATTTAAATGTTAATTTTGTGCTACATATAGAGAGAGTGGGAAGCCTCTACTTAGTGCTGTTATTTTTGTTGAAAACATTATATTGATATGGCATTTCAGCACTTCCATGCTTAATGCATAAACCTACAATACCCTGAATTTAATAAACTGCAGGTCAGTTTCCTATTATAAACTGAAGTGAGTCATTGTTCCTTTTCTTAATAATGTCTTGCAAACATGGCATTTACATTGTACATTTTTTTCCTTCACTAAACTTTGAATTTATTGCTCAGAAAATATACTAATGAATGATCCTTTACCACAGTATTTTATAAACCATAGATTTATGCTCTGCCTTGTGTAGAAATCAATATTATATGTAAAAACCCTCAACATATTCTGTTCGAATTACTGGTTTGTTATACTAGCTGGTTAATGCAGATAACTTGCTTTGATATTTCAAATAAACATACATTTCATCATTTCCAGAAAAGCAATGATAGTTTAATAAATTAATAATAGCTATTAGTAGGAAAAAAGGGATTTATATGGAAAATATAAAAACAATCAAAACTGGCTTTATTCTGAGTCTCTTAAAAAAACATCCTCAACTGCAAGGTTATAGCTTTAAAAAGTCACTAAATATATTAAAGATTCATGAAAAAGTGAGTCTTCATTTGAGTAAATGCAACTGAAGATTACATTCAAGCAAAGGTGGGGGAAAAGTGAAATTGGGGAATAAACACTGTGGAGCTTTAATTAGGAAGAAAAATCTCACTCAAGCAAGTGATAATTATGTCTATTATATATTGGTGAGAAACTCAATCTGTATTATCTTTTGTGTGGCATTTTGTACAGTACCTTTTAGTAAATGGAGCAGGTGGAGGTTAGGTTGGAACTGTGCAGTGGGCAACCCCTTGTGACGAAGGCTGTATGTAACTTCCTTCTATGGTTACTTCTTTTAATACTAATGAGCTTCTCACAGCTTAGCTGTGACACATGAAGATTTACTACTGAATATTTAAAAATTTTTCTAAGCATCAAAGAGGAAATGTTTTTAATTATTTCTCACAGTTTTTTCTCAAAGAAGGTATGATCTGCCTTCTTCAGCTACCAAAGAGAGCCTTTGGTTTGGAAGGTTAAATTGCTCTTTTGTCTGTTTTCAGAATTATTGGACAACCAAATACTGAAACGTATTCATCTCACTTTGCCAACAATTTTCTTCTCTCCGTTACCAAACATTTATATGGTTACAATAATTTTCAGGTTTAGTTATTTTAATTATTTGCATTTCAGAATGAAACCACTTAGTTTGATGTCAGATATGGAATGATGAAATATCGGAATGTTGAGATTTGCTTCAATCATATAAATTACTGCTGTGTGGTGCTCTCAGAAAAACTGCATGCTAGACTGGCTGAAACAGTGCCAGTTTTAATAGCCCAAAATATATGCAGGATTCATCCTAAACTGTTTTAAGATATAATCTTGTATTTTTGCTATCCTCCTAACAGAAGTTAAAAATGTTGACTGTGAATAGAGGATTATTTTATGAAGGTAAAGGGGACAGGTCTGAGACTATTTTTTCTTTTTCTTCCCTGCACCTTTTCACTGCTCCTTGTCCCTGAACACACTCCAAACAAGCAAGCTAAAAAGAGTTTCTAAGTCCACATTTTGAACATCCCACAATTTAGGGAGGTTTCTTTTACACTTTGACTAAGTGTTCTATGTGGTAAATATGAATTTTTTTCTCCAGAAGCAAATTTAAGTCTTAAATATTTTTTTTCCTATGTCTATTTTTTCTTTACTATTTTATTTCAATACTGGGTATTGGTAAGCATACTCTAAGTGTATGAATTGTTCATTATAGACAAGATTTTGTCAAGTTCTTTTCATGATTAGCATGACACGTCACATTTTGTTCTTAAGCATGAGTGTCATCTGAGTTTTTTTGAGAATCTCTTCATGTAACTCGTTGCTGAGTAAGAGTAAAGTGGCATGCACTTTTATCTGGCTAGTAGAAATAAAACCTCAAAATTCAAAATTGTGTAGTGCAAATGTTTGTTCACCTTTATCATCAGAAGGCTAGGGCAGTCCTTGTTTTTCATAAATATTATTCACAATGCCTTGTTTGGGATAAAACAAGGTTTTGAGAGTTACAGCAACTGTAAGACTTAACACTTTTAGACATTTACTCACAGATTTTTTTCAATCGTTCCAAAATACTATATTATTAGCTATTATTCTAATAGAGCTAGAATAAGCTACTCATAAATTATCCACAATATTGCTGTGGATGCATTCAGTCTTTTATACTAGTGCTAGTATTTTGCATCTTTCTTATTTAAATGTACATAAAAATGCCAATTCCGATACGTGTGTTTTTCTACACAAATTGCATCTTTTTACAAATATGCATGTTTATACTATTCAAATTTACTATGAAAGATATTTTTATAGTCTATTTATATGGAAACAGGGGTTAAACACATGAGATTTAGAATACATTGTCATGATCACATGATATTTTATTAAACAAAAAAAGGTCTCTTCCTAAAAAGTTTATGCAATAAATTAAAGAAAATTTAAAAAATAATTAAAAAAAAAGGGAGAGAAGATTTTATGTGAAGACCAAAAGTAAGGAATAAAGTATTGCATTTGATGGTTAAGTGGGATAAAATAGTCTATTTCTATTTCTTAATAAAATTATATAATATCAGGAATTATTAATGGTTGACATGAAGGTGAAATTGAGTTTATTATGTCAATGTTAATTGTGATATAAAAAATCCGTGAAGTAGTAACCTAAAATATTATCCAAGTATGCTACTTTGAATGTGGTGCAGCATCATGTTAGTCTCTATTTTTGTAGAGATTTTGTTATTTCAAGATCATTGTGATAAATTTAACTACCATTTTTTCAACATACTACACTCCTAGATTTTAAGGCTGGAAGGAACAGTTATGGTCATTTAATTTTTCCTGCTGGATAACATGCTATAAAGTTTTAGTTGGTAATGTCTGTATCAAACCCCAAACTTCTGCTTGATTGTCATTCCTCATACATATGTTCTAGATTAATTGTGAAACAAAGACTTCAATTGACAGAGCTTCTATTACATCCTTAAAGCTATTCCTATAGCTAGTTATATCCACTGGGGATATTTGTGGGGATTTTTTCCCCCATCTTTTTTTTTTCCCTTTTTTTCCCTTTTTTTCCTTTTTTTTTTTTGTACTTTGGCAGCAAGGTCCCTAGTCTATCAGAATTCAACTTTCCATGAGACCAGATACAGAATTTAATAAATTAATTTCTTTCAAAGGAAAGAATACATTGAGGTTGTTTAGTTTCTGCTGAAAGGAATGCTTTCCAGATATTAAATGATTGCTGTAATTCTTCCAAATCATTTTGTTTTTTCACTTATATCACTAAACTGAGCAGCATGGAATTCATATCTTAGAGGCTGAAGGTCCTGAAAGTATCTAGGAAACATCACTGAGACATTTCTGAATGGAAATGAATAAATACATTCAGAAATATGCTGAGGGGGGGAAAAAAAGATTGGCCAAGTCAGCCACAATTTGTTAGTATATTTCACATCTGACCCTTAGGGTAATTAACATGGATGAAACCTGGGGAACTACAGGCCTGTCAGCCTGACCTCGGTGCCTGGGAAGGTTATGGAGCAGATCATCCTGAGTGTCATCACATGGCATGTAGAGGATAACCAAGTGATCAGGCCCAGCTAGCATGGGTTTAGGAAAGGCAGGTCCTCCTTAACTAACCTGATCTTATGTGACCAGGTGACCCACCTAGTGGATGAGGGAAAGGCTGTGGATGTTGTCTACCTAGACTTTAGTAAAGCTTTTGACACCGTTTCCCACAGCATTCTCCTGGAGAATCTGGCTGCTCATGGCTTGGACAGGTGTACTCTTTGCTGTGTAAGAAACTGGCTGGATGGCCAGGCCCAAAGAGTTGTGGTGAATGGAGTGACATCCAGTTGGCGACCAGTCACAAGTGGTGTTCCCCAGGGCTCAGTTTTGGGGCCAGTTCTGTTTAAGATCTTTATCAATGATCTGGATGAGGGGATTGAGTGCACCCTCAGCAAGTTTGCAGACGACACCAAGCTGGCCGGGAGTGTCGATTTGCTTGAGGGAAGGAAGGCCCTGCAGAGGGATCTGGACAGGCTGGATTGATGGGCTGAGGCCAACTGTATGGGGTTCAACAAGGCTGTGTCAGGTCCTGCACTTTGGTCACAACTACCCCATGCAATGCTACAGGCTTGGGGACAAATAGCTGGAAAGCTGCCCGGCGGAAAAGGACCTGGGGGTGAAGGCCAACATCATCCTGACTTGTATCAGAAATAGTGTGGCCAGCAGTACTAAGGAAGTGATCGTCCCCCTGTACTCGACGCTGGTGAGGCCGCACCTCGAATATTGTGTCCAGTTTTGGGCCCTTCAGTACAAGAAGGACATTGAGCTGCTGGAGCATGTCCAAAGAAGAGCAACGAAACTGGTGAAGGGTCTAGAGAACAAGTCTTATGAGGAGCGGCTGAGGGAACTGGGGTTGTTTAGTCTGGAGAAAAGGAGGCTCAGGGGAGACTTTATTGGTCTCTAGAAGTACCTGAAAGGAGGTTGTAGCGAGGTGGGTGTCGGTCTCTTCTCCCAAGTAACGAGCGATAGGACGAGAGGAAATGGCCTCAAGATGCACTGGGGCAGGTTTAGACTGGATATTAGGAAATATTATCTCACTGAAAGGGTTGTCAGGGATTGGAACCAGCTACCCAGGGAAGTGGTTGAGTCACCATCCCTGGAGGTATTTAAAAGACATGTGGATGTGGTGCTTAGCGACATGCTTTAGTGGTGAACTGCCAGTATTAGGTTTACGGTTGGACTCGATGATCTTAAAGGTCTTTTCCAACCTATATGATTCTGTGATTCTGTGAAATACCTTTATTTAGTTTCATGGTTCTTTTTGGAAGGGATATATTGCATCAAAGGTGTTCTGTGGTTTTAGCGCATAGAAGATGGCCTGGTTGGAGAGATCAATCTATAAAGTAGAACAGAATCATGAAATGTCTAAACATCTGTAACATTTAATGTAATGTATGTCTACATGTCTACATGTAATGTAGACATATTTAATTTACATTTTGGGTTTTTTCCAGGAAGCTGTGAAGCAGGGTTGAACTTTATGATTTTTGCTTTACTGTTGATACTGTTAAGATATACCAAAAGGCCTAATTTTGGGGGAACATGTGAATAAGGTTTGCATTTTACTTGCAGACATTGATTAAGATCAAATTCTCATTAAAATCATAATATCAATAATTTAATGGGAACCGAATGAGGTTTATTACAAACTAACATGAAATATTGAAACAATGTACTATATGAATATATAGTTACAAAATGTCAATAAGTTCCATTAACTCTATATGCTTTGCTGGTGCTTTATCTTAATTGCTGCTTGGAAATTGAGTGTTCATTCTGAATTAAGCTTTATTTATCAATTCTTCTTTTTTTTTTTATCATCTCTTTTCCCTTGTACTACATGAAATCATAGGAAACCAGGAACCATAATCTTCTGAGTAGAAGCATTAACAGCACATTATTATTGGCTTCTTTAAATGATGTGTTTGACAGAAGTAACTGAAGAATCATATTCATTGACACCTAACTAAATACATCATCTGTGGAACATAAATAAATACACACCTCAAATTTTTTAATACATTTTAAAATATGTGAGTCTTATGTCCTCTATATGACTTAATATTCTTAGTTTGCTGATTCAGTGATATTCAAGGAGCCAAAGTAAAATTTTAATAAGCTACTGTCATATTTGCAATTCAGTTCAGGTCTGTAAGTCAGATCAAAGGTCACAAATCAGTTTAGATTTTGTGTTCTCCTTTATTTTTTATTTCTGACTCCTTTTTAAAGCTTTGCATATTTTTGCCTGAACTGTTTTTACAGTTTTATGAATTATCAAATGCATATGAGCAGAAGCTGTTTACAGCAATATATGTAGAGGTGTTTATTGCTACTCTTTTGTAATATAGTTAAGCATAGCCATACTACTCTTCCCTTATTCTTTCCTACCTTTGTTCTGAAAGAGCTATTGATGCTGCTCTTCTAAAAAAGTCTAGAAACAGAGAATGTGAAAGAGCAGGGGAACAATTTATGTTATATAGGGTCATTTGGAATATGATGCCAATATCATTATCATTTCATTGTAGTCAAATTTAAAAAGAGGATTAATTTTTCATATTTATTGACAATGGTTGGCTACTTTACACTACTTGTGTCCATTTAAAGCAAGTACTTCTTAGGACACAGATATTCTATACGAGTCAAAATTCAAATGCCATACTTGTTTTTCCTCTGAATATACAACATATTTTTAGATTTCTTACTAGGAAATTGGTGTAAATTTTTAGTAACAATGAAAGAAAAATAACTGAGCATCAAGAATCCATCTGGCAATGCCTGTGGCTACTACAAGTTACATGATAAAATTTTGTATACACCAATGCTGTTTATTTTATATCATAACACCTCCAATAACACACTGTATGGTTTCAAACCAATCAGAAAAGTGAGTCCTATATAATTTTTTTAACGTTTTAGAGATGGAAATTGTTTGAGATTTGTCATATGTTACTTCTAAAAAGTTTTAATCTTTTATGTTGTTATATCTGAGAATTTTAAAAACCAAAAGTGGCTGCTTCTTAGATTAACATAGAGATTTCTTAATTGGAAGGTGATCATTGCTGCCTCCCTGCACAGCCATTCTTCAGTACCACTTACTGAAACAAAGTTCTTGCACTTAAAGGAAGAGAAGTTATGTCTATCAGTTTTGGCCAGCCACAGAAGCTTTAAGACTTGATAACAGATAAATTAAGGTCTTGTTTTTGTCTCAGCTTTGCCTAGGAAGCAAAAAAAGGGAACTGATTCGTGTGATTATACCTGTCTGAAATCAGTTAAACAGTACCTGAAAACTGAGCAGAGTACATTTTTGGCTTTTAGTAGTGAAGACAGTTAATACTGTGAAAGAAGCTAGTCTCAGTTTTATCTGCTTCTATGTCACTAACCTAGCAAAATGCATTTGGTAAGGCATATATAGCTGAGACAAAATTCCATTTCTGTAGGGAAAGCAAGGATCAACTAGGGACCTTTCAAAAGAAAGGAGAAAACAGAATTTTGACTTACAAAATTATTGGAATCAGTAAAATAAACTATATTCCAAAGGTACCAGCTAGAGCAATGACTTTTGGGCAATGATTAATGGGATGAAATTTAACAAGTCCAAATGCCAGATTCTGCACCTGGGAGAGAGTAATGCCAGGCACAAGTATAAATTGGGAGAGGAGTGGCTGGAGAGCAGCCCTGCAGAAAGGGATCTGGAGGTGCTGGTTGACAGCAGGCTCAATGTGAGTCAGCAGGGTGCCCTGGCAGCCAAGAGGGCAAACGACATCCCGAGGTGCATCAATCACAGCACCACCAGCCAGTCAGGAGGTGATTATCCTGCTGTATTCAGCATTGGTGAGGCCTCACCTTGAGTACTGTGTGCTGTTCTAGGCCCCACAACTTAAGAAGTATGTGAAGGTCCTTGAATGCATCCAGAGCAGGGCAACAAAGCTGGTGAAAGGGCTGGAAGGCGTGACCTATGAGGAGCAGCTAAGGACTTTGCGCTTGTCTGGTTTGGAGAAAAGGAGGCTGAGGGGCAACCTCATTGCTCTCTACAGCTTCCTGAGGAGGCAAAATGGAGAGGAAGGTGCTGATCTCTTCTCCCTGGTATCCAGTGACAGAACATGCGGGAACGGTTCAAAGCTGCGCTGGGGAGGTTTAGACTGGACATTAGGAAGCACTTCTTTACCGAGAGGCTGGTCAAACATTTCCTAGAAAGGTGATCAATGCCCGAGGCCTGTCAGTGTTTAAGAGGCATTTGGACAATGCCCTTAATAATTTGCTTTAACTTTTGGTCAGCCCTGAAGTGGTCAGGCAGTTGGACTAGATGATTGTTGTAGGTGCCTTCCAACTGAACTATTCTGTTCTACTCTATTCTATGCTATTCTATTCTATTCTATTCTATGTTATTCTATACCCATTTTTTCTTTTTTACTATTTGATGAGATGTCAGTTCTTAGTAGTTCTAAACATAATGAACTGTGACTTAGTATTTGGTGTGTTTATCCAGATTATTCTGTTATTTCTGTTTGATGCTTTGCATACGTGTCTTTACTTTAATCTCTGAGGTGTAAAGATTGTGTGGTGTTTCAGATGCCAGTAGGGGCTAAATGCCATTCTTGGAAAGATATGCTTTTGAACTGGCAGGGAGAGCATAACTGGCACTGAGAATAAGTAGTTTTTATGTCAAGGTTGTCAAACCTATTTTGCTGCCAGCTCTTGGCTAGAATTCTGCTTAACACCAGATGGCATTGTTTTTTAGATGTTCTTGAATAGAGCAGATCATTAATTCCCCCTGGATTTGCTCAGACACCTTATATGATGAATTTTCCTGCCCACATGCCTGTGCATTCTGTAGAAATCTATGTTCTTTCTTTTTATTGTACAAAACCCATGATTCATTCTTAAAAAAAAAATTACTCTTTATAGGCCATGCATCATAACTACATGATCTTTATTTTTTGAAGTGAATGTTTTATTTTTCATTTTATAATTTAAATATTTATTTTTCAATACATTTGTTTAAATACAATTATTTGTGGGCACAGTTGGCACTATTTAGACAGCTCAAAGCACACCTAATTACCTTAATTGCTTATACAAATCAGGTAGAAAAGAGGCTTACTGATAGAAAAAATCCTTTCAGTTTTATGAATAGACAGATATCTTGCAGTGTGAAAGAGTTGGCACACACTGGATGGTTGATCTGAACTCCCTTCAACTAAGGCCACCTGAGACCGATTCTCCAATGCTTCACACATTTTACATTTGCACACTGTGTGCTTGATGATACCAGATTTTACTAGTGAATTCCCAGGTTCAGGGTCCATGAAGAGGGTTTTTTTGTAGAAGTGGTAGAAATCAGTAGCAATGTTTCCTTTGCCAAGAAAGCATGTAGTTCAAATTAATAAGAGGGCCCAGTGAGGTTGCCAAGGTAGTCGCTGAATTACTTGTCACTGTTGGAGGAGTTTTAATGATTAAAAGCTCTCTCTCTCTTTTCAAATTCTTAATGGAAATGTAGTAATGAAAATTACTCTGCCCTTCTGTTTTGGGCGGGGGGGAACCAACAAAAAAAACTGTTTAATTGTATCTATTAAAAATAATTTCTTGGTATCAAGATATCTTAATTTTCAGTCCAGTTCTATTAACAGTGTTATGTTTCAAAACACTTAAGGAAATCAGGTATTCCAGGGACAATTTTTTTTTTTTTTAATTAAAAAGGAAATTTAGCAGCGCCTGAGAGAGTTTGGCTATCCAAAGCGGGCAGATTTATGAACAGCTCGAGATACTTCTAAGAGCATGCTCTGCTATAACAGTACTATCATCCTCTCAGTAAACAGAATAAACTCTTTTTTTTATATATATTTTCCCTTTTTTCTTTCTTTTTTTTTTTTTTTTTGAGAATTAGAGAAAAGCTTCTCCTGCATTCATTTTTCTCCTTTAGATTCTTGTGTTAGATATGCAGCCACACTCTTCCGAAAGGTTTTTACTGAGGTCCTCTTCAGGGATAAAGCTGTGATAGTTTTCCCTAGGTTCTTCCTGTAAATCTAATCTTTCTGAGCCATACATTTTAAAAAACATTTAAAACATTAAGTATGGTGTCATTATCTGTGGCAAGGTCAGTACATATTGGAAAGCAAAATGTTAGAACTTCATCACTATGAAGTGTGTGATGCAGAGGCGGGAGAAAAATCAGTCTGCTCTGAAGCATGGGAGGAAGCTGTACCAGTTCTGGAGTGTTGCCATATTGAGTTCCACTGTGATGGTTCCAATTTAGGAGACAGATACGTTCCCCATGGTTTTTTGACATCTCAGCATCTGTATTGATTACCTTACATTAAATTGGCAGCATGGGCAATTTTATTTGTGGTCCTACAGGCTGGTTTTAGTTTGGTCATATCATTAAAGTCACTGAAAATCTCCAGGGTTCTTTTCAATATAGTTTCATAACTGAGGACACTTATATTTTAGTTTCAAATATCAAGGTATTTTGACATGTAACTGTAAGGAAATCATACCTGTGGGTATTTTCCTACTATCTAGCAAGGTTTGTTATTTCAAAACTCCTTCATCTTCATTCCATCCCATTTGTGCTTGATATACCAGGGAGCATCCTGTTGTTTGCGCTGAATATAAATTCAGTGTCTGTTATTCCTGGAGGGATTGTTTTTGTTTGTTTGTTTAATAAATTCCTTATGGATGGCATTAGGACTTAAACAAAAAAAAAAAAGTCTTTTTCTACTACTAAGCAATGATTGGATTTACAATCAAATACCTTTTGATTTCTGACTATGTAGAATTGTCTGGCATTTGAATTCTATTAATTAAAAACAAACAAACAAAAATCTGCAGCCCCTAACGGACTTAGAGAAGTTTTCTTTCAGGAAGAAATCCATTTACTAAAGCAGAAACAGGATAATCAAATGCATACATTTAAATGCTAAATGAAAAATCATATTCTAACGTTTCTTGTGCACATCCATTTCAATCTCTCTATTAGCAGCTGAAATAGCCAACTGTCATCCCAGTATCTCCAGCTACTCAGTTATGAGCCCTTTTGCACACAGGTACACAGAATCTCTCACACAAATTAGTCATTTTAGCATTTCCAAAGCTACCAGCCTTATTCATTCTTTCATGAGACTGTCGTTTAGAAAATATTGGTGTCAATGTATTTTTATCAGACAAAAGCATAATCATCCGAAAAGAGTAGATAGTTTTACCATGATAAATTTCTTTTAATCATCTCAGTTAAATTGAAAGTTCTTTGAAATATGAAAGCAAATAGAGATTTGGAAAATATTGTCACAAGTTTAGAATGTTTCTGAGATTTTCTTGGACAATTCATGATACCAGTTTTGTTATGCCAGACTGCCAGCCAGAATCATTAGCACTGTTCATAAATGCTTCACATTTGGGGTCTTGTTCGATGTCCTAACAATGCAGCTGAAGGGAAGACAGTGGAAATGGCAGGGCTGTTGCTAAAATTCAGCCCTCTTTAACTGTCTGGGACAGTAAAGCACCCAAAATGTGTGGTTTACTATTGACCTCTGCAGAATGTCTGCTTATTATATCCTTTTGGGCAGATGAAGCTGATGTTTTGCCTTTGCCTGTCATTGTGTATCTGCGCCATTACTAACTTGTCTTTAGCATTCATCCTTAGATTCATCATTTAAGATTGCTGGTCCAGAACAACAGTCTATGATTATGCTGCCAAACTGCGCTAAAATGTAAAGATAACAAAAATGCCTACTATATGATTTTGAAAGAACTTTCCTTGAAATAACTATATTAATTTAACAGAATCAGCTGTTAAAACAATGTGAATGGTAATGCTATTGTAGGAATACAAGAATGTGAAGAAAGAAGGAAAAAATTTAAGATGAAAGAATAAAAAAAGTAAGCACTGAGACAAGAGGCCATTAAGATTTGAGGTCACCAATGCTTTTAAACAGTTGCAGTGTCCTTGTCTTGTAATACTTCGGTCCTTATTAATATATTATTTCATGTTCTCCTGTGAAGTCATTCCATTTTTCATAGACTTGAAATATATTTGATTTTTATGAACTCTGTTGTGGAAAAACATATTCTTCCTTGTGCTAGGAAGTCAGTCTTTATTCTGTTAACATTGGCTAATCTCATGTAAGAGTCTAATTAACAGGCTAACTTGTACTGAGAATAAACATTATATTTACTCTGTTGTAATGAAAAACTTATCAAATTTTTTTAAAAGTATAATTATTATTTTTATCTTTAATATTTTATGTGAAACATGTTAAGAAACAGATTTAATAAACCAGTCATTCTGAATAAAACTTTCATATTCTTAATGTTGTTGATAAATGATACAGAACATCAAAGAGATTTGGTAATGCATCAGTTTAATGTATTCTTATAATGGACGCTCTTATTCACTAGCATTATTTTTGTAGCATGTCTTGTTCCTTCAATAGCTGTCATTTAAACATGAAAGGTTCCTGCAGTGCATTGCCTTAGGATATGATTTTCTAGTTTTATAAATAAATTATATCCAGTCTAAACTGATGGAGTATTGGGCAAATGGAGGAAAATGCTTATGGAATACTGTCAAATTAAAATGGCAGTAGATGAAAATCTGCATTGGTACAAGATTAATTTAAAATACAATACAACTGTTCATGACTTAAAAATGAAATTTGAAATTGAGAACTTTGGATATTAAAACTGTTTATTATTTTATCCAGTTAAATGTTTTTTTCAGTAGTCTTCCTTATCTTTTTTTCTGCTGCCTTTCATGGCTTCCCAGTAATGCCGAATGCAGTCATTCAAAACTCACTACTACAAGGTTAAGCTGTGTTAGACATCATGCCTTGGTTGCTGTGGCATTTGTGATGTTAGACAGTAGCATTTTTTCACATCATCCAGTGTTTAGATTAAAGATTCTTATTTTTGGTGTGTCTTCATTCAAGCTACTTAATAAGATGGGTGCCTGGTACCTCACAACTTCTTACATCCAGACAACCGAGATCAAATTCAAAGTGTGCGTACTCCTTTGTAAGTTTCCAGGAATTTTGCTGCCACTTCAAAGAGATTTTAAAGTAACTACAAAGTTGAACTGGGACTGAGAGGACTCAGAGTTTTTCTATATTATTGTTTTAGTTTGGATCAGAAATGTGTTTTTGAAACAGTCCTCCTAATTGTCTCTACTTACTGTGCTTTGATGATGAGAACTAAACAGTCTGAGTGCATGGACTGGATTCCTCTTGAATGCAACTAAACTGGAAAGTGTGTTCCCAGAGCATACCTAATGCAGTCAAGCCACAAACGGGTATTCATACCATGGGACCTCATCAGAGATAGTCTAAAGATTTAAAAAAAACCAAAAACATAACAACCCCCCTCAAAAAACCCCAAGAAAAACTTGAAATGTCATCCCACTATCACCTTCTCAACAGCACCTTTTTTGCTTTAATGGTCTGCTCATTTTGATTTGCATCATTTGCTAAAGCAGACACAGGGTAGTGTTCATTTAGTTTACATCATACAATATTCATGATTGTATCACATTTTATTGAATACTGATCTTTTTTTATACAGCTGGTTCAAGACCTGCCGTTGTACAAGTTTGCAAAACAGAGGAAGAATGTTGTAGGAGGTTTCTGCTTTATTGGATGGCCTTCTCAAAGAGGATTAAAACACAACAAATGACAGTTCACCCTTAAATATTTGCACCCTCTTAAGACTGTGGACAAGATAAGAAAATGGTGAAACTATTTCACAGTGGTGAAACCTATCCACATTATTCAAATAAAAGGCTTAGAGTGATTATTTTTGGGTGCACCAAGCACTTCCATGCATCTTGGTCTATGCTACTCTGAGCCAAAACATCACCACCTGTACAAATTCATGGGCAGTTTCTGCAACTGAGCTCATTATTTGTCAAAGTCAGGAAGTGAGATACAACAGTTTAGACAATCTACAGAGTAAGTGGATAGGAACAGTTACTCTAAAACAGTGTTTTTAAATTTCTTATGCTTTGATAATATCTAAACAGTCTACCATAAGATTTAAAATAACTGTGTAGTAAAATGAGGAATGTACTAGTTTTCTCAGTCTTTATTATCTTGTGGGGAATCATGAAAAGATATAAAAGTCAGATCCAGTCAGAGTGAAGGTCCATCTGGATACAAAGCTTTGCATCCCTTCTCTCAGACAAGTTGCTGAAAGCATATCCTTAGGGAAGAATATAAGAAAGTACAAGAATAGGTACATTACTAAAAAAGAAAAAAAAAGTGATGATGACTGTGCTCATTTAAATGGTTAAATAAATCCCAAATAGATTATTTATTTGAGAACACTTCCTAATAAAAACAAAAGCTAATAATGACATTTGCACACCAGCCTAAACCATAACAAAACAAATCACTAGGAACAGCTGTCTTACAGCCTGAAGACCTGCAGTTAGGATGCTTCTCTGTGATATTAGAGACCCAGATTTAAATTTCCTTCCTGAGTAATTTAAATAGTGTATTTGTAATGCAGTTTTATTTCCACTAAAGGACCCACAGAGTTGTACATTTTTGGGCTGTACAGTTGCACAGTTTTTTAGTAGCTAACTCAAACTTTGAACTTAATTGTAAAAACTGTCGGGTTGAAGGCAAATGTATGCCCCCATGATGCAGAAGGATAAATAGCCTTTCTTATACAAAAAGCCAGAAATGTAGAAAACTGAAATTTTCTATCAGAAAAGTTCTGGCTGAGATACCAAAATATAAGAGCGAATAATATTGGCCACATACTAGCTACAAACATACAGCTAAGAAACTGAGAGTAAGTGGGTTCCCCTACACTACAGGATGGCTTTGGGATAAAATAGGCAAGGAAAAAAAATGTCAGTAAATCTCTGAGCAACTAGCAGAAAGTTAAAAAACATCCTTTCTAAAGAGTTAACTACTTGTCAAATGCATATTGGCATATCTGAAGATTGCTCTTATAATCTGCCCATTATTTGATTTTCAAAAGGACTGTATTTCCCCCTTATAAACAGAAAAAGATAAACTTTTTTACTAATATTTATTCTTTTTGTGAAAAATGTAGTAAGAAAAGTATGTGTTATGTCTAATAAGAAGTCACTATGCTTTTGATATCACTATTCCAAGCAAGTAAACATGGATGTAATTAACAATATTAAATGAGAATGAGAAGTCTAACTACTAGGGAAAAAAATTCATTCTTTTTGAAATTAATGGAATATTCAAGAAATAAAATTAGGGCTTCAGGGTCACCACATGGAGCCATAGGTGTCCCATGACTGTGTTCTGTGTAAATGTAGACATACACGAATGGTCTTTTAACAGAGAATAGCACTAAGCAATGAGAGCAGAAACCTGACCTTTTGAATAAACAACAAACTAGGACGACATAGTGAGGTCTCCTTATAGGTCTTGAGAGCCTCTGCATAGATATATTGACAGGGAACAATATGTCAATGACATATCCTTATATTTCTGCCAGTTACTGTGGTTCTTTCTATGCGCATTTACCATTGGTCTATATATACTTTCTACACCTGTTTTTGTAGTGCAGCTTTAAAAATTACACATCTTATATGACAAGATTTCCACTTTTTTTTCATTATTTTGATGAAGAACCTGAAGCACCATGGCCCATGTCTTCACTTTCACTTCAGAAATTAAAGTTTGCCTGTTTGCATGACTCATTTTATTTAAAAAAAAGATTGATTAGGAAGTGGGAGGAGGATGAGTACCAAATGAACCACTTCTCTCTTGTCTCTCAAGGCTTCCAGTTTCCAAACTTTCCAGTATGTCCAGTCTTAAATAACCTCTTAATTTTCATTTGTCACTTTTTCACTTGAAAAGTTCCTAACCTGATCACTATAATATTTGGCAACTTCAAAATTTTTTATACAGAAACATTCTCTGAGAATATTATTGGCTCTTCTTACTAAATATTTAATTAAAGTTATTCTGTTATGCAACTTTACAAATCAGCATGGCATTTTATTTCTTCTGCTACCTTTATTCTTCAGACTTCTATTAAGTTTGTGTTCACCTTTCAGATGTCTTCTCAGTGTGGATTTGTATTTCTCTATCTTCTGACAGATAGCTTGTTGGAACTAACTCTTTAGATGCTAATTAACCACCTGTCTTGATGACAACATGGTCATCAGTTCCTTATTTGCCTGTATTCATGGATCCATCATACTATATTCTTCTGTTTTCTTCATATGCATTTTTGTATTTTATAGTTTGCACTCTACGCAAAATACAGATTAATATGTATAAAATTAATCTGCCTTTACCACAAAAAAGTATAACATAACATTACTCTGATCATAAAACAGCAGTAAAACCTAAAAGACTATACCTCATGCAACTAGGTATGTTTGTGTGGGAAAAGTAAAAAATTCACTTTAGAAATGAGAAACATATCGTATATAAGGATTATCTGGAGTATCACTGGAAAATTTTGAATTATAATAGGCGTAAATATGGTACAAGCCACTTAATGGATGATTGGCGATTTAAAAAAAGGAAGTAATGGCAATTAATCATGCTATGTACAAACATAAGAAAAAAAAAGCTTAAATGAATATTTCACATGAACCTAAAACTGTTTTCATTGTGCTATAGAGAAGCATATTTGCAAATGTGAACAGACTGAAAGCAAAAGTTGACAGCCTTTCAAATACCAATGACTAATGTAAATTCTTTGTATATTTCTTGGAATTTCCTTGGTCTAGGAGCAAAAGTGAGCCATTGGAGAAAAAAGAAATAATTTTGTAAACACCACCTGAGGATGGGCAAAGAAGAAATGATAGGTTGAAATTATCTTGTTGGTGTATTACCTCAAGAATTTCATAAGAATTATGTTAAATGCTTACAGAAATACCTCTTGGTGTGATAGCAACATAGAGGAGACATGCACTCTTGAACACAATTAATATTAACTGTCCAAAACATGTAAGCAGAAACAATAAATCATATCATTCTACTTGTGTTTTTGCCACCGCACTGAATTAATTTACTTTGGTTAATGTTTACTTCCTTTGCATATAATTTGTTATTTTCAGTTTGAGTTATGAGACTGAGATATTACTAACTTTTTAAGATTCAAGTCTATTATTGCCATTTTTCCATTTTTTTTTGCTTTTCTAGTTATTATGAAGGACTGTTGAATTAGTGAAAGAAGGCATTTAGTATCTAATATCACATCAAAAGTTTCTTTTTTTAATGCACTTCTACTGTTGCTATTTCTGCTTTGTTCTTGTTCTCATTACCTAGAAAATAATGAACTCATTCTAATTATTTTATATTTCCCTGATACTTTTCCAAATGCATAAGCAACAAAATATAAATATCATGCTGTTTACCCACAGCTACAACATAATAAACCCACTTACAGTCCTCTCAAAAGCCAGTGATTTTACCATTTGTGACAGTAATTTTGTTAGTCATTGACCACTAATTTAATCTCAGTATTTCAGTGTGAGGCGGTAGACCACAGACAACTGAGGAGTAATTTCTGGATCTAAATTATTTTTAGAGCTATTATTGAGCTGTCCAGCACTTCAAGTAATATTTATGTAATCAACTATGAAGCAATTTCCAGTGTTTATTCCCAGATCCTGTTTTAATGACAGACTTCTAAGGTTGTTTATGTAGCCTAAAAGAACTGCTAGGAGAGGACAGAGCATACGCATTTGCACACTAATAGTTCCACAAAGACTCATATAACAAGAATTCAGAAAGTCAGTAGAGTGGACTTTGTGTGTCACTAAGAAATTCAATCATCTTTTAGGAAAGCGTAGGTTTTAAAGAGCTAATTTCTCTTTTCTTTTGGAAACTTTCAAATTTTTTTCCATCTCCAGAAAATATATTTCTTTTACAAATATTGTCTTGGAATGTCTAGTAATAGTAGTAATAACTACTGGCAATTGAACATTACAAAAAAAAAATTAACAATATTTATTTACCAAAGACTGAATTTATGAGTTTTTAGAAAGGAAATTAATAATGCTAATTTGGTGATACATGGTTATAAACTTCAAACTCATTTGAAGACAATTTACCTCAATAAAAATAAAGGAGGGGAAAAGGTTTCAGTCTTTAGTAATATTTGTAGGTAACATTAAGTAATGCCTGATACATATTCCCATAAGTTTTGAAAGAGTCTGTCAGCTCTAAAAAACCCCAACAAAACAAAACAAAACACAAACCCCAAACCAAAAACCTACAATAGTTCAAGAAAAGATATCAGCACAGTTTATTCTGGCAAGGAATAAGACTATGTGTTTTCTAGGTGATAAAATAATAACGTTATTTGTTCAACTATAGAATTAGTGTCCAGCTGACTTTGCTTAAGCTTTGAATACAAGAGGTCACTGAAAGTATTACCCTAGCTGCACATAACAGCTTGAGGCATGGAAAAGTATGATTTTTAAAGACATGCCTGTGACAAAGATGAAAATGAAAGTTGAAAAGTTAGCATCTCAACTGCCATTTCTTCAATATGAGAAGAAACTGTCTGGTTTCTAGGCTGCTTATAAAGTGATAAAGGATAAAACTGGATTTGCACACAGAGAATTCAGCATGACCGTATGTCCTCTCACTCCCGAATACTCTTGAGCTGACATTCTACCAAGTGAATGAACTAGAGCTTAATATTCAAACAACAATGTTGCTTTATCCATGTTTTTCTGCTATGCCAGTGTGACAACTGAGCAAGATCAGTCATTGCCTAAGGGAATGCCAAGATGTAGCTGAAATGTGATATGCTATAGACTTGTTTTAATGGACTGTTTCACAAATACATTAACATGAGAAAATGTGTAAGAACAAGTTATCAAAAATCTTGACCTATGCTCTTAGCCTGCCTTTTTCAGTGTAATGCAGTTGTGCGTTAAATGTACCAACGGCTTAAAAAGTTGCTATAATGTTTGTGAATGTGTCCACCAGAATGTAGTCTAATGGAGGTTTAAAGCATTTTGATATTGAAGTCAGTAGACTATTACTGTCTCTTAGCTTTAGAAAGGGTGTCAGCCACTTCCCAGTACCTTGTCCAGTGCTTCTAAGCATCTTTCATTAAGTTCAATCTTTTTTTCAGAAATGGGTCCTTTTCTCCATTGCGAGTTGATATCAGTGTCACATTTCTATCTGGAGTTATTATTTCAGTCCTGACACAGGGTTTACCTTGTTCTTCCTCTTAACCTTGATTTTAGGCACTTTAAGAAGTCCTAGACAATTTAAAATTGCTTCCAGTCCTGAGTGAGAGTTGTATACTCTAAAGTACTAGATGAGTTTATCAGTTGATTTCAGCTAAAATTAGAATCCTTAAAATGTCCAGTTAAACATATTAACTACTAACATGAATATTCCTGTGCCATTCACAGTATGAATATTTATTTTATCTTCTTGTAATAATAATTTCCTAGTCTCTATAAGTGCAGTGAGGTGAACTTCACAAGTTATCGAGTTTTGTCATTATTTTCATGAAGATGTCTATCCTGTTTGTAACATATTTTTAGGACAATGTCACTGACCAGTAATATTTGAAATGATTGTGTAGTAATATATAACACATAGCAATGTCTATGCTGTAATGATTATATCTTTTGTATACATTCTATTTCTCAAAAAGTACATCTCAGCGTGTGTGTTGGATTAACTGTTAATTACAGTGCAACCAGCAGATACTTTCATATCTGTCAGGCTAAGACTCCAGGGTAGATTGTGACGGTATTTATGGACTATAGTATATGCAGGGATTTTTAAACCTTTTATAGCATATTTGTTTATATTCCACTCCAGGCAAAGACAAATCACAAAAAACTGTAAGTTTAAAATTTCAGAGGTTACAGCAAATGAAAATAGATAATTTAGATCCATAACTGTTATGCAGCCTTAACTGTAGTGATCACTGCCATGTCTATACATTTGACTTTCTGAATAATAAATGCAAAAAATTATGAAATCGAATTTTCATAATATGTTTCAAATAGTGCAGATACAGTGTATTATAGACCTTTAAAAAGTGCTTTTTCATATAGACTATTTCTACTTTTATATAATACTTGAATGTAGGCATCTCATTTGAGCTCTTGTCTGACAGAAACAGTCAGAATAGAAGAGGGAGCAAAAATAGCTGCAGGGTAACCAATAGGGAAAAGGAAAGAAAGTATGCAATTTCATAAAATGTCATATAAAGATAGAGATGGCTAGACAAAAAGAGATAATACAGGCACAAAAGTATCCATTACTAAGAAATAGTCTCACTTTCCTGTAGTCCTTGTTTTTCCCTCATACATTTTTCTTTGCCACCCCTCACTCAGCTTTGTGTCTGTTGCTGTATTCTCTGCTGCTGTGTCACATTCATACTTTTCCATTACTTTATCTTTCTGTCTCTCCTTACTTCTTTCTTATTTGCTCCTGAACTCATCAACTACTTCATCATTTCAGCTGAGGTTTCAACAGATATTCTTTTTACTCTTGAGATTACCTCAGAATTTACTACCACTGTTCTCCACACCTTTGCTATCAAACCTTGCTGGTTTGTGTCTTGCAAAAGGACTGTATTCCCTTTGCCTTCTCAAATTCTAGGTGTTGCATGCCGGAAACAGTGAAATCAAAGAGTGTTGAACTCCACCTTTTATCTTGGACTTCTTATTTCTGTGTTTTCTCAGCTATATGCTTTCTTGGTAAAAAATGGAATACTTAGTATATACAATAATCTGAACACCAGAAATTAAACATTTACCTCCTATAAAGTAGGGGGGTTCTGGTGGACACCAAGTTGAACATGAGCCAACAATGTGCCCTTGCAACAAAAAGGCTAAGGTTTTCATGGCCTGCATTAGAAGGAGTGTTGCTAGCAGGTCAAGGGAAGTGATCCTTCCTCTCTATTCAGCACTGGTTAGACACATCTGGAGTGCTAGCTATAGTTCTGGGCTCCCCAGTACAAGACAGACATGGCCATACTGGAGAGAGTCTAGCACAGGGCCACAAAGATGATTAAGGGACTGGAGCATCACTCATATAAAGAAAGGCTGAGAGAGCTGGTGTTGTTCAGCTTGGAGAAGAGAAGGCTCAGGGAGATCTTATCAATGCATATAAATACCTGAAGGGAGGGTGGAAAGAAGATGGAGCCAGGCTCTTTTCAGTGATGCCCAGTGACAGGAGCAGAGGAAACAGGCACAAACCAAAACACAAGTGGTTCCCTCTGAACATGTGGAAACCCTTTTTCATTGTGGGTGTGACTCAGCACTGGCACAGGTTGCCCAGGGAGGTTGTGGAGTGTCCCTCCTTGGAGATATTCAAAAGTTGCCTTGACACAGCTCTGGGCAATCTGCTCTAGGTGGCCCTGCTTCAACCAGGTGGGTTGGATCAGATGACCTCTGGGGGTCCCTTCCACCCTCAACCATTCTGTGAATTTGTGTTATAGCAGAGGATAAAAAAAAACCCCAAAAACAACACAGTGTTTTTGATCGCAGATCATATGCAGAGTAGAGCATCATTACAAATATGGATTTTCCTGTTATTTGCTCTGTGTGTGTAATATCTAGATGTGATTATTGCAAGCAGTTATACTAAGTCACCATTTCAAGATAAGGGAAGAAGCTAGATGCATGAGGATGAAAGATAGTGATGCAAAGACAACATTACGTAGCATGAAGCATAGCTGTATATTTGCTTAGCAGCATAGCTTGTTACAGGTTTAGCATTGAAAGCTCAAAGATTTGCTGTTCCTCCTAACTACTATAGGGGTATATAGTTTATTTCAAGGTCTCTGTTTTGATATTCATTGTGTGTATTAATGGGTTGGGCTCCTGCTCTTTGAGAATTGTTTTTCTCCCATGACCCATAGGTCATGGTTTTCATAATCATCAGACAATGGAGGTCACAAGAATCAGAATTTGTTTACCAGTGAGGCACCAACTTTACTCAAAAATGTGTGTAGAGCCAGCCACTTGTTCTGCAGGTGGGAGCATGAGAGACTGAGTTGCCTAAAGTATTGGGCCATTCAAGGAGCCATTTGCTGAGGAATTCTTGGACAGATGGAACATCTTGGAAAGAAAAGTTCTCATGGACCATTTGGATACTAATTAATTTGTTGGTGGAGGTCTTCTCAGAAAATTTGCAACAAGTGTTAACTTCTATAGGCATTAGGATTGTATGGTTGGTAGGGTTTTTCATAGCTTGGGTGGAACCCAGCACATGAACTTGGACCCAAGAGAGACCAAGTAATCAAATTCAGAAAAAAAAAGATACTTCAGAAAATGTATTTCATATTGGTTTGGAATGAAGAAGATTAATAATAATTATTACTTCTTTAATGACTATAAAACTCATATCATTTATATAAATGTAACATAAGGAAAAGTATATTAATAAGAATTTTAAATTGCTGTAAAAATACTGTAAAAATGTAAAGATGCTAATAAAAAATAATAATTGCACAGCCTGTTAAGGATTCTTTATTCCAGACTTCAGATGGTAAGTGCAAGGGTCTCATTGCTGCCTCAGGGGTGAACGTCTGTAAGAACATGAACATCAGCATTAACAAGTTTACTATTAACTAATCACTGATACAGAGCTGTGCTGTTACAAATACGACACATAGATGGACTTAACTTGTTACAAAGTAAATTGTTCTAGGCTTTGGTCTATTTGGGACAAGGGACAATTTCTCTTGATTTTTCTTCCCTTGACATTGCTCCTTGTAACTTATCAAACATTCTACATCTGCTGAAAGGGCTTCAAGAGGGGTTTTTTGTTTGTTTAGTATTATTGCATCTCCTCTAGCATTCTCTGTATATATTTCCTATTTGTTCTGGAAGGTATGATTAGTTTTCTGTGGTGGGTTGACCTTGGCTGACCACCAGGTGCCTGCCAAACAGTTCTGTCACTCCTCCTCCTCAACAGGACAGGGGGAGAATACATGACAAAAAGCTCTTGAGACGAGATAAGGACAGGGAGAGTATTTACCAATTACCATCACAGGCAAAACAGACTGAACTTAGGGAAATTAATTTAAGTTTAGTTAGTTAAATTAGTTTAAGCTGATTAGTAACACAGGAATAAAAACAAAACTGAAAACACCTTCCCCCCACTCCCCCTTTCTTCTCAGGCTCAATTTCACTCCCAACTCTTCTGCCTCCTCCCAGCCAAGCAGTACAGGCGGATGGGGAATGGGGGTTGCAGTCAGTTCATAACAGTTGACCTCTGCTGCTCCTTCCTCCTCACATTCTTCCCCTGCTCCAGTGTGGGGTCCCACCCATGGGAGGCAGTCCTTCATGAACTTCTTCACCGTGCATCCTTCCCATGGGCCGCAGTTCTTCAAGAACTGCTCCAGCATAGGTCCTTTCCATAGGGTGCAATCCTTCAGGAACCAACTACTCCAGTGTGGGTCCTCCACAGGTCACAGTTCCTGCCAGACGTCTGCTCCTGTGTGGGCTGTCCATGGGCTTCATCTTCTTTCAGGGCAAAACCACTTGTTGTTGTGTGGAGTCCTCCATGGGCTGCAGGGTGGATATCTGCTCCAATGTTAACCTCCATGGGCTGCAGGGGGACAGCCCGCGTCACTGTCATCTTTCACCATGGGCTACAGGGGGATCTCCGTTCTGGCGTATGGAGCACCTCCTCCCCATCTTCACTGATCTTGCTGTTTCTCTCACTCCTCTCTCCCAGCTGCCGCACAGCTTTTTTTACCCTTTCTTAAATATGTTATCACAGAGGTACTACCATCACAGGTCCATCTCGGAGCCGGCTGGAACTGGCTCTGTCCAACTTGGGGGCAGCTCCTTGTGTCTTCTTACAGAAGCCATCCCTGCAGCCCCGACCCCACCAAAGCCTCACCACATAAACCCAATGCATCTTCTTACTCAGGACAGCGTCTAGCATAATGTTTTGATCTATAATAAGAATTCATAGGTATTGTTAGACCATTTCAACAACAATATTTATAAATAAAGTATGAGTCTCATTGATTATTCCCAATGGAAACACACTTGATAAAACATGTTTGTTATATTATGTCATATTATGCCATTATCTTACCCAGAAAACTCTGCAAAATTGATGGTGAGAGGTGAATGGATGCAAGATTTGTATTGGATACATGAACTATACATGTTAGATCCATATGTAGAGTTTCTTACTGAAAGTAGCTGCTGTTTGCTTGTGGTACTTCTTTGAATTTTTGGCTACACATGGAGATGAGCTACACTGGTTAACAGAGTGTTAAGAACATTCTCAACTGCAGCTTAAATAGTTCTGGGAGGATAAATAGTACCTGGAAGATGTCCAAATTTAGAGCAGTAGCTAGTAATTTTCTTACTTATAATTGAAGGTATGTGAATTATAAAAGGGAAAAATATTTGCAAACATATCTTTGAATTTCATAATGAATTTTGCTCTCTATGCACATGCTATTACTTGCCATATGTGAAAAATTCCGGTAGAATAAAAAGCTTTTTTTTTTTTTGCCCCATTTATTCCTGAAACGAGATTCTGGCTTTGTGTAGAGCACAATGAAAAGTTATAATGTATAAAATATATAAGTTATAATGGGAGAAAGCACTTTTACTTGGGTCTGTGACCATAACTTGTGTAGTTGAATTTTATCAACTGGACTTTCAGAGTAAGTTTTCAAACATTGTTGTTTATTATTTGTATAGCCTGTAGTGCATTCTGGCTATGGTTTTACCTGCAGCCTCCAACTGATATGTTAATAAAAACTAAAATGATAAATGATTTGTGATAAGTCAGTCTGGATTTTACAACATTAATAGTTTGTGAATATTCAAATAACAGTTTCCATAATCTGAGGTGTTATTTTGTTTATGTTAGTACCTTTTCTTTTTCTTTCCTTCTCTCTTTCTTTCTTTCGTTCTTTCTTTCTTTCATTTTTTCTTTCTCTTTCCTTCCTTCCTTCCTTTCTTCCTTCCTTCCTTCCTTCCTTCCTTTGTTTCTTTTAGAAAAAGTATATATTTTACTTCAAAGAGCAAAAATGTCACTTGCAAGTAATTCACAGACCTTGGGGTAATAAATTTGTGACCATATTTAATCTGATGAATTTCTTTAATTATCTTTCTAAAATACAATTATCTTGTGCTTAACTATATTTTCAGGCATTTAAGTACTCTGATATTTGGCAAAGATTGGATTGACACTTTGTAAATTTATTTTCTTAACACTAAGTCTTTGACCCTACATGAATTTTCTAAAATTGTTTAATTATATTTATATTTTGAAAGACTCAATTATGTGATGTGATAAAAGGCTAGCAAACTGTCTGCAGCTTACAGCCTTTAGAATTTTAATAACCTGGTCTTTTGCCAGTCCTTATTAAGTAGTGACGAATGCTGACAGGAAAAGTTGGTAATGCTTTACAGGAGTGGTAAGTTCATAGTTTTATCATTTCTTATGAATGGCTTGTTTATAATATATCCTTGTTCATGTTTCAAGCATGAAGAGTAGGTAGACAAGTAATTTTTGGACTCCAGGACAGGTAATAAAGGTGTGAATACCAAGCAGCAACTGAATCTACTTTCAAACTAGCTTTACCATTCAACTTAGTGTTCTTCATGCTTCATTGACATTTAGCAAGAACAGACTGTCAAAATATTGTATGTGATGTGGTGAGTCAGACTCTTGTTGTGCTGAGGTTTTGCAATGGTGAATACATTGCTCTCAAAAAATAACTTTACATGCATCAGAGATTCTTTCTTTGCTTGTTCATAGGAGTAGGAATTTCTGTAATAGCCAAGCAACTTTTTTTTAAATATTAGAAATGTAAGGGGAAAAGACAAGCAGACTTTTATGAAGTAGAAAGACAGACCATTATTTGATGTGGCACCATTAGTGTAGTTCCACTGATTTTTTGGGACAGCTCTTAATTTCTGCCACTAAGCATCTGAAGCACCTAAGTTGCTCCTATAAGCACTTTCTCAATCATATATGTACAAATTATTTGAATAGCCTTAAAACTCAGCTTAATGGGACAAAAGTGGAAACAGGTTAGTTGTCTGGATTTATGGCTTCAGTGTGGGATTTTTTTGTTGTTTTTCATAATTTTGAAATGTTTCAGTTCTCTAAATGCTGCTTCTAATTATTTCATCACTGGGTGCAGACTTTTGGATTAGTCTTGAGAATACTTGAGGATTAAGCTTGAGGATATTGAATGTTATATTAGGTGTTATATTTGTTTTGTAAATTGAAAATATCCTTTATTCAGTATTAAAACTGCCACATAAACCTGACTGAATTCTAACATGCTAGATAGTTAAAATTCAGAAGACCAGAGGGGCCACTTTCAAGTTGCTTCAGGAGTACACTAAGATTGATTATCAATAAAAGAAAAACTCATGTAGTTCAGAAATATCCAAGATTTTGTTTTCTTTAAGAATGTGCACATTTTAGTATTTAATTAAATGGAATTATTGGAGATAGGCTTGCTTGTGGCATGGATTTTATTTTCAAGCCACTGTTACATTCATTGTATTTTGTGCCATTGTCATAGCTCAGTTCTCCTTCTAGCAGGTACACTAGGTATATTTCTAAAGTGACAGTGAGTTTTTTCCTTGCAAAAGCCCTTCTTGCTTTCTTTCCTTCTGTTTGAAGACTTCCCTTAACTAAAAGTGCCAAGAGTATTAGAATGCGTATGTTTCTCCCTTGTGGAATATGGATGTAGAATAAGCCAGGGAACTAACTAAATAAGACAAATGTACACAAATGAAGGTTGGTGTAGATAACGTGATAGTCTCATATAAACCTTTTTCTTCTCTGGACATAAAGTTTAAGGGACTAGCATTTAAATTGTACTTCTACATGGATATATTATTAACTTAGAAAATTGATTCATTAAGTGACTTCCAAGACCATGTAAGAGTTTGCTTGTTTTAAACAGGATTGTATTTATTATTAGTCCTACTAATAATTATTCTTTAAATGTAGACTACAGTAGTATGGAATATCATAAAGCATATATATATAACATATTCATGTTACATGAAGTAAAATATTAATCATATTGCCTTCTTTTTTTAAAAAAATACTCTAAAATTATCTGCAACACCTAAAGATAATTATTCTAGTAACAACAATACAGAAAGGAAGAGGAGGTGTCTTTGTTGGTTAGTTTTCAATGTGGGAAAAATTTAGCACTGGTGTTATATTACTTTTTAAAATTGACAAAGAGCACAAAAAAGCCATGAAGTACAGCTAGTTCAAATCATAACCCATACCCATACAAGAAAGTTACTATTCCCTGAGGTATTACTGACCTTTTCTGTTGCTGGTCATACTTTTTCTGACTCAGAACATATTTATTTGCTCCATGTTATGCAATAAGTATTTTCATGTAGATTTGAAAAGGTGGTGGTTCTAGCAGAATGAAGCTTCCTGAGAGTTACAGATCTATACTAAGTTCAGGAAATCAAGAGGATATGCAACAGAAATTAAGCTAAGAAAATACGGTATTCCATTCTACCCCAGAATGAAAACTGCTCTGCAACCCCCAAGTTATGGCTGAAAGAGTTTCAGAGATTAATGTTGCTTTTAAATAAATCAATGCATAATTTGATAAGAAAAAAAAGCTCTAAGGTGTATTTCACAGCACTGGGATTCTGAATTCTTTAATTGGAATAATTCTTACTATAGAACATTTCTTTCCCATACTCTACTTATTACCTTCTGTCGTCTTCTTAAATGTATACCTGGTATTGTTTTTATGTTAATTCAATAGCAGTGGCTCAGAGAAACTTTTTTTTTTTTTTTTCTGGGGGGNAATAGTACAGGAGGAAAAAAAAAAAAGTATTTTGGGATATATCATCTGGTCCTGAAAACTTTTTCTCCTTTCTTTTTGATTACTGACTATTAGTAAATACTATCTAAGCTCAGGTGATAACTATAATTTGTGTAAAAGCCATAATTTGAAGGCTCATAGGAAAAAATCCTACAACTTGAGGCCAATTTCTTATTATATTGGTAATTTTAAAGTAGTCTCAAATGAAATGGGAAGGATTAAATGTAATTCCTTGCTACTCTAAACATTGATGAATGACCTCCTTGATGACAGGTTCTTTATTATTTACTTTCTTTACTTGCTTAAGGAAGGCAAATGTTCTTCATTCATTTTTCATAAAAGTATAACTTTGATGAAGTAGTTAGTGAAATGATAAGCTGATCTAAGCAAGAAATGTGGCTTAAGTACCAGATAACGAAGTTGACAGGTATTCCTGTGTGGGGAGGGAGGGAGGAAGGAAGGAAGGAAGGCTGGACAGATGGACAGAAATAAATTTAGATTTGCCATGATTTCACAGCTGGGGTAAGAGATTTAAAATTATTGTAACATAGTTTACATAAAGTAGTGATGTTCTTTTATGAATATCTCAGACAATCATGAAACAGGTAAGGACATGTTCATAGGAAAAGTAATGTTTGTTAAGATCAGATGATATAATCAGAGGAAGAAGCAAAAACTAAAAATAACTGCCCAACAAGTTTAAGAAGTGCTTGTATACTCAAAAGCATCTCTATTTTCCAGGTACAACAGTTAAAGTTTAATAGAAGATGCAACATATCTCAAGTCTTGCTTACTTTAAAGAAATATTTAATTTGCCATCTAGGAACCTGATCAGGATTTTACTTGCCTGAAATAGAATATATTTTTACTCAGCAGTTGTTGCTAGTGAAGTGTTTGCATGTACTATGGTGAAGAAGATAAAAACAGTGTAACAATTTTGTGACTTTCTAACCTAAGAAATGCCAGCATAACATGTGGATTTGCCATTTCATTAAGAATGCAAAAATATAAAAATACACAGGTTTTTACTGTTCACTACAGCTTGCAAAGGAGTTGTTTTTCTCCATTTCCAGAGCTGGTTTAAGTTTTAGCTCAGAAACACCTGAGATGGTTTTGTTAAGTCTTTCAAAATAAATTTAAATTTTAGGTTTCATTCAGGATCAAAAGGAGTCAGATAAAAGGATGATTGAGGGGAAAAAAAAGATGAATGGACAAAATATGTGGCAATTAAAAAAATAAAGTAAATACAAACCAAAAGTGCAGTAATGTCAGAATAACTTTACTGGGCATATGTGGGGGAGGGTGTTACACTCAAAAGATGGGGAAAAAACAAGAAGATCTTATGTAAAGCCAATAAATTGTTAGCATAAGTGAAATCTTAAGAGTCTAATCAAAGTGTTATTAGTACAGATTCAATTATTACAGAAAAAGAATGAAAATTAAGAAATTAAGAATGCCACTATTACAGAAAAAGTCTCAATAATGTTGCAGTTAAAATTGTGCACACACATCCCGTTTCTACTTCCTCTTTTGTCACTGTTTTACTGCCCATTGGGATCTTAAAGTTGATGGTTTCTGTCTGCTGGGGTGGGGTAGGTTAAGTCATCAAAATCCTGCATACTCGCTAAAAGGAGTTTAATACTTATAGTTTCTTCCTTCTCCTTCTAGAAAATGATTTGTGGCAATTTTTGCATTTTTGCTAAAATATTTTTGCATCTCTCTTTCTTCATCGGTTCACCAGCTATGGAGCATTTTATGTACGTTAAATTCTTTTTCTTTGTTCTTGGTGGTACCCCTAAACCCACTTTTGTCCAGCTCCAGGTCTGCATTTCTTTAACTGACCACGAGCGAGTTGTTTATAGCCGTGGGACTTCCAGTGCCAGGCCTGTGACCTGTCCCTTATGCCAGACCTCTGATCCTCTATGCCACATCCTGTGTCTTCACTTCTCAGGACCTCTGCTGTCGTACCAGGTCTGTGTTGCGTCATCATGTTAGCTGTAAATATCTCACTCTGCACAGAATAACAACTTATTACTACTGTCTGTATAAAAACTGCAGTGGAACTGTACAAAATAAAACAAATTAGGCATAGCCTAGAATGATTATAATTAGAAAATGAGGTATAATTAGAAAAATTACAGTTATAGTCAAACTAAGTCAAAACAAATTGCTGGCAGTTCAAGACAACTTCAGGCAAAGCAAACCTGACAAGTCTTCATCCTGAGGTTTTGCAAACTCATTGTAACGTCTGTGGCCTCTTACAAGTAATGGCAATACTATACTTTGTTTTAGAGGATGTTCTTATTTGTTTCACATTTTACAAGATTCTTGTCTGTGTTTTCATAAATAAAGATGATTATGAATACAATGAGGGGGGTTTTTTTACAATGAGAAACAGTCTGTTTCTTGACTAAAACTCCCTTTTCTCTGTTTCAGAGCAGGTCAGAATGTAAATCTCCTTTCTTGTGTATCCATCAGAAATATTGTTGATGAAAGATGCAGCTGCACTTTAAACAATTTCTTCAGGCTTGGTTTGTTGTATAGATTGCACTTAAATGAAGGGATGCACTGTGTTTGAAAGGGGTTGGTTCAGTGACTTTGGAGTTTTGAGAAAATATAATATCAGTGTATCTTATAAAAGAATTTGTTATCCTTTTTACTATGTACATGTCCGTGTTTTGCAGATCAGGACACTGGAGTACTAAACTTTTCTGCTAAGTTCTTTAAAACGGTTCAAAAGAATTGAAAAGTTGAGAACTATGTTTAGACTTTTTTGTATTGTGTTAATAATACATGGTAATATTGTGCTTCCTTATGCATAAATTGCAGAAAGCATAAAATTTGCAGAGAGCCTGTGATACTTTATGATAGTTTTACAGTCATAAACAACATATTTCTTCAAGATCTGATGTATCTATATTTTCAATTAGAAAAATAGAAACTTTGTGCACACAGCAGATATGAGGTTATTACAAACAAGCATCTAAATATACTACTGCATATTCATTTTCCTTGTTACCAAAGCTTTTACACACCTAACTGTGCAAATCCAAGAGAACCCAGTATATGAACTCCTACACTTCCAAAGTAAATTCTACTAAAAAGGGGAAGACATGGTTTGACATAGTCCTCCAATTCAAAATTGCACTGAAATCTACCATTGTGGTTTTTCTCCTTCAGGCATATTTAAGAGGTTACTAAAACCAAGATGTATATTTTAAGAAATACTCGTTTGGATTCATTTTACTACCAAATAAACCGCTATATTTCCAACAGTATATTAATCTTGAGTAATACTAGTCCAAATTTACTTGGGGACCAGAAATAGTATTCTGCCCTTTTCTGTTGCTGATGTTTCAGTAGAGAACGGAGAAAGGGTAAATGCAGCAAAGTTTAATAGAAAATTTGAATGGCAATTGACAATCTCACGCTATATCAAATACATAGAAGGAAGTATTCAGCAGTAACCCATAATGCTAACCGCGAACTAAGAGTCATTAAAAACACATTTATGAGATATTCTTCTTTCAAGATGTTTTGAAACAGATAAGTACTGCATCTGTTGGCATTCCTGGGCTCATTAAGCTGACAGAAGTTTCTAACTATCGTAACTGT
>WAAD01022365.1:2889-20006 GCA_013389945.1 Fregata magnificens
TAGCACCTCATAGGACATGAAATCCATGTGGCTTAAGAGATCTCAGATTTATTAAATGAGGTAGTTTTTATTACTAGTGATTTTGATTTCATGCCCAAGTCCCTAATTAACACACTGTAACAGAGCTAAAAGAAAGGTGTATTTTCAATAACATTGTGATAATGAACAAAAGCAAAATTTATCCATTGATGTTTACAATCTCTTTTTAAAGGACAGCTGTATTTGATAGCTTGAAAAACCAATCTACCTTTTTATTTGCTTACCACCAGTATGAAATTCAAAAGCTTCTTAAAATAAAGGAAGCATTTCACTACAGACAGCTTTGAAAAAAAGCTCAGTGGCAACTGTTAGGAATAGCAGCGCAGTCAGAATTCATTAAGTGCGTGAATGGAATATAGACCATATATAAAGGGGTTCATGATCTCTGAAGTGCTAAATGCTATTTTTTCAAAGACCAGGGCTCCTACAAATTTTAGATAGTACGTTTGTACTATCTGCATAAAGAAATATGGACTGAGCAACTCTGAAAGAGAAGAGACAAGAAGATATGAGACTGTGCAAGTAGAACAAATGCAATATAGGATGAATGGAAGACATCAACAAATAAACAGAACAGAAGGGAAAAAAAGCAAGAAAACAAAAAGGTGACATGGATAAAACACAGAACGTATCAATACCAGTGCTAGTGAAAATAATGAAAAAGAAATATTGAAATTGAGTAACTGAAATTCAATATTGAAAGCATTCATCTTCAAAATGCTATAAAAACATGGACAGGCAACACTTAGAAGAGATGATTATGCTATATATTCAGGAATTGACTAGCAACTTGTACACTCCATGATCCAGCTGTGAGTATCTGCATTGTGGGATGCAGGCCATTGTAACCTGGTTCTGCAAGACTTTTCTGGCTCTATGGCATGAAGTTTCCTGCTGCCCTTGTGTCATTTTGGCTGGATTCCTTGTTTGTGCTGTAATACCAAAAGTATAAGAAATTCATAGAAGTTTAAATGTGTAATTTTCCTTTACACCTTCCCCCCCAGGACACGGCAGCTAAGTCTTTCACAGAGAACATCTAGACTCTATTCTTCAATACCTGGAATTCCTAATGATGGGCTAGTGCTAGTGCTCATCCAGGCTTTTAAACTCTATAGAGGAAATATGATTCTGACAAACATCTTTTAGCAGTGTGCTTACTTCACACCCACCTAGTTTTTTGGTATTTTGAGCTTCCAGGGTGTACATGTCTGGTATGTTGATCATGAAGAGGCCTGCAATCTAAGAATCTGATCTCTCTTGAGGTCAAAATTTAAAAAGGTTATTCCTAACTGAAGCAAAACCAAATTGTTAGTAAAAAAAAATTCATTCAAAGTAACTTTTCCAGAATAATTTTGGTAATGGTCACAGGGCAGAGTGTTACAAGGTATATTTGGTATAGCATTTTGAAGGTGAATGCTCTGTGAGTAGTGTCAGTACTTTCAGTAACACCAATATTGATATCTGTTCTGTGTTTTACCCATGGTATGTTCGTTCTTTCTTATTTCATACTATTCTTTTCCTCTTGTTTTCCTTCTATTCTCTTGGTTTACTTTACAAATATAAAGAATTAACAATTATGTAAAAATAACAACACTGTACAAATAAGGAAATTCCACGGACTGCACTGTAATAATTAAGTGTGAAACACAGTTCTGTGACCATTATTAAAATGCTGGTCCATTGCNATGAACTCTAAAGTACAAAAATTATCTACAGTGATAATACTTTTCCCTCCTAATTCAGTAAGATAGGTTGCACAGGTTGTTGAAGCTGAAAAATTCTTCTGCATTATCTCTGCAGACTGCATATTCAATTCCATGGCAAAAGTTGAGGGATGCTCACATTCAGGATTTCACACAACGGAAGGAAGCAGCACAAATGTGTCAAGAACATCAAACATTTTAGCATTATCATGCAGATGACCAAAAAATAGAGAAGTGTTTTAGAATCATTCTGCAACAATTCTTGTAAAGCCAAGACAGCTAAACCACACATCACATTCTATTTCCTGGTTGGCTGTGAGGGACTGTCAGGTTTGCATTTGTGAGAATTCCAGCGGTATCCAGTATTGGTTTATATCATTAAGGATAGTTTATTTTTCTAGACAAAAGGCATGCAATTCCTAAGAACCACTGTCTTAATTCCTAGCAAAGGCAATACAGCTATTATGCTATCAAATTATACTTATTAAGTATCATCAAGATTTTGAAGATTTCTGCAAGTTGCACAGACAACTCAAACACATAGAACTGCATACTTCTCTGGTGAAAATAACAGTCTGTACCATAATTGTCCTTTACATATCAGAAGAGATATTTGGTCGGAGTAATAGGCTGAATGTGACTGCTGCTTGGCATCACAGTTTACTTCTCTGCATATTTCAGTTTCAAATTGTGACTTGAAGGCCATTTTTTTTAGCACTCAGAAGTTTTGAATAGATTCTGTCTTCAGTGGGTCAGATGATTATAGTGAAGCAGTAAGAAGCAATAGGAGCTGAACTGTAGAGCAATATAGTCAGTGCTGAGGAACTGATGTCCACACATATTTTGTGGGGTTCTCCTTCAGACTACCTTGTCTGTTCTCCGTATTTTTTTATTGGTTTATTGTTTTGTTACTAAATGCTTTATGTTACACACAGGAGGTTCTCCCTTTCTTTTTATGGGTGGGATTTTAAGGATTGCAAGAACCTTACAAATCTGGGAAAACTTTACTGTGCAAAACTGAAATATTTGCAAACAGCGATCTCCATTTATTAGAATAATAATCATAATTTATGCATAGATGCATATATAGGAACTAATGAATTGTAATAATGCTTTATCTTTAGCTTTGTATTCAGCCTGAAGATACAAAATAGCATAATGATACCAGCTTTCAAGAGAGTGAAAGAAATGTAAGAAAAAAGAAAGTCACAGGAAGCACGTAGGCAAGCCAGGAATGTGATCTTCCTGTTTCAAAACGTGTACCTAAACAATCAATTTACTGCTGAATCTATGTTTTGAAAAGTCCCTTCTCGCAAAATGCGCATGGTAGTTTACTCCTGCCTTAAGTAATTCATGTTGCCTATAGGAGGTACATTATTGCAGTGTGGTGGGTTGACTTTGGCTGGCTGCCAGATGCCCACCCAGCCACTCTCTTGTCCCATCTCCTTGAAAGGACAGGGGAGAAAATGAGATGGAAAAGCTTGTGGGTCGAGGTAAAGACAGGGAAATCACTCACCAATTACCGTTATGGGCAAAACAGACTCAACTTGGGGAAAATTAATTTCATTTACTGCCAATTAGAGTAGGATGGTGAGAAACAAAGACAAAACTAAAAACACCTCCCTCCCACGCCCCTCCTGTTCCCAGGCTCAACTTTACTCCTTCATTCCTGACTCCACTACCTCCTCTCGCCCACCAAGCAGTGCAGGGGGATGGGGAATTGGGGTGTTGAGGTCAATCCACAACAGCTCATCTCTGCCGCTCCTTCCTCCTTACACTTTTCCCCTGCTCCAGCATGGGGTCTCTCCCATGGGATACAATCTTTCATGAACTGCTCCAGTGAGGGTTGTCCTCTCCATGGGCTTCAGGAAAAGGCCACCTCTTTTCCTTTCTCTTCAGAAAGAGACTGGTCCAGCATGGGTCCCCCCATGGGCCGCAGTTCCTGCCAGAAAACCTGCTCCACTGTGGGCTCCTCTCCACAGGCAGCACTTCCTGCAGGAGTCTGTGGCTGCATGGGCTCTCCACGAGCTGCAGCTCCCTTAGGGCATATCCACTTACTCCGGCACGGGGTCCTCCACGGGCTGCAGTGTGCATATACGCTCTGGCGTGGTTCTCCATGGACTGCAGTAGGACAACCTGCTTCACCATAGTCTTCTCCACAGGCTGCAGAGGGGAATCTCTGCTCTGGCGCCTGGAACATCTCCCTCCTCTTCTCCTTCTCCAACCTCGGTGACTGCAGTGTTGTTTCTCACATTGTTATTTTTTCTCTTCTCTCTCTCATAGCTGCTATGCATTGTTTTTTCCCGTTTC
Organism: Fregata magnificens; assembly: GCA_013389945.1. Lineage (NCBI taxonomy): Eukaryota > Metazoa > Chordata > Aves > Suliformes > Fregatidae > Fregata > Fregata magnificens. Next base: position 6,942 of record WAAD01022365.1, read on the forward strand.
CCAAATCTGTTTTCCCAGAGGCACCACCAGCCTGGCTGATGGGCTCAGCTGTGTCCTGTGGTGGGTCCAATGGAGCCGGCTGGACCCAGCTGCGTCCCACACAGAGCCCTGGCCTCTTCTCACTGAGCTCCACTGCAGCCCCCCCAATATCAAAATCTTGACACCTACACCCAATACATGTAGCCATGATGGTCTAAGGATATAAGCAACAAACATTTGAGAACCTTTAAAAAAATCCTTTTTACTCTATGCTCTCTAACATGTCTACTGAATTTTTAATAGTGTACATTAAATACCATTAAATACAATATTGTATTAACACTATATCACAGTGTTAGCTGAACTACAAAAGTGAATTACAGTCTTTCAGGTTTTCTTACTGATAATTTTTAGTCATTTTATTATCATTGCTAAACCCAAAAACTGATATTGAAATAAACAAAATGTAGTGCATATATGTCACTTGTGGTACAATTTCCAGCCCCCCCTTTTTTTCCAATCATTGACTTGAAATATTTCATTTATAATATGGACCTAACTACACTTCTCTCCTAGAAGACTACCAAATACTCAGTTTTAATCTCACTCAGCCATATATATTACACCTTTAATTTGCTGATTTGCAAGTACAGATGATACATCCTATAAGGCTACCCCTGCTGCAAAGAAGCAATGTGCTGTATATTCTTCAGTCCCAAATGAGCATGAATTAATACAGTTTCTTAAACAACAAGCATTTTCACGGGTTCTTCAGAAAAGCTACACTAATGAGTATTTTTTAAAATTTTATACTTGCTTTTATTAAGTATGAGGTCTCTCCAGAAAAGGTTTCACAAAAAGCATGGTAAAACTCTTTTGCCCCACCGTATCTAACAAAATACCACTGCAGCTTTTGAGATGAGATACAACTGCAAATGTGCTATGTGTTGATTTAAGAAAAAATAATAATGGCAGACTCATTATATTTCAGAACACTTAGAGGTTTTGGCATTAAATATGGGTCAAAAATCACTAAACATATCAACAAGTGACACTCATTAAAATAAATCACACAAAATGGCACTTGTATAATAACACGTTGTGACAGTACTACTGCTTTCATAAATAAAGAATGAAAATTAAACTTTCATAGTAAAATATTTCACTAGGCTAGATTGCAAAGTTTGACATGGTCAATTCATCATTGCAGAAATCACACAAAGCTCAGTCTGCTGTAGTCAGGAAGCTCATTATTTCATTAAAATTGCACTGTATCTAGGACTCCAACATGCCTTTTATTAAAAATAATCACCAAGAAGTTGAATGGTAATTGTCAACCTCCTACAGTACAATTTGGTCTCCCATTTAAATGAAGGCTGAAAAGCAAAAAGTAGTCATCATCAATAAAACTGCATCGGACTCATTGTGTACAGAAAGCAGACGGATAGATTCAAGGAATAGTTTACAATTTGTTCAGTAATTCAGAGCAGTACAAACGCTCTAGAAAAACCTAAACAACATTTTTCAACAGGTTTTTTACAATCAAAACTAAAACTGCAGGAAGGGTCAGTATTAGTTAATGTTCTGAATTAAAAACACGATGGAAAGCAATTTCCCAGGTTGTTGAGCCAGTCCTTCATTCTGGGAAGCAATCAGCATAACAGGATCACTTTCACAAACTGTACAAGCTCTAGCATAATACCACTGGGCCTGTCAGCACACTTTGTTCTCATTGGAAGACTGTTCAAGAACTTCATTAAATAGATGGGTAGAAAACTCTTTGTCCTTTAAAGCCTGAATTTGCTTACAGTCTATTTATACTGTCACAGTTTTACAGCAGCATTGCTCTTTAGCATCAACAATTTAGAGTTTTTATATAGCTAGTTTTCATCTACTATTTTGTAAACTTTTCCCTGTATTGAAAAGTTACACTGTCTATTGAAACATTACCTTGTATTAAAAAAGTTAAAAAAGAAGGCTCAAAATTTAAATAAATAATTTCAAAATTAGTAAGATACAGATTTTGATCTTGCTGATAGGAAATTAGTTCAAATTATCAATTTATTCTTCAGGGTTTCAACTTGTGCCAATTCCAGACAAGAGTGTTTTCTGAAATCTTGAAAATATTTAGGAGTCAAAAAAATTGCTTTCCATATTCTTTTAGTGACAACACCTCTGAAATACTACGTCAAATCCCACTAAAATAAAAATAGAATCATGGAAGAACAGAAGCATGCAGAAAAAATAGAAACATGGAAAGATTTTTTTCTGATCTAGATGGTGGGTCCTGCATTCAGTCCAGTCTCCATTCTACTGCAGATCTGAATCTGAGGTTTTGTCTTGGCTGGCTGAAGGCTTCCACAGAGACCAAACCAAATGGCACAGAGAGACTGAACAGCCTGTGAAAGCAACACTCAGACAACCAGCAGATTCTTAGGGACTTTATGCCATTAGAAATTGGCAAGTTCAGCTCCAGCCACGCCTTGGCTTTCCTGACCCCATCACTATACAACCGGGCAGCATCCCTATACTCTTCCCAGGATACCTGTCCCTGCTTCCACTGCCTGTTCATTTCCTTCTTGCTCTGCAGTTTGACCAGCAGGTCTTGACTCAGCCATGCCAGTCTCTTGCCTTCCTTTCCTGATTTCTTACACCTGGGGATCAGGAGCTCTTGCACGCTATGGAAAGCGTCCTTAAAGGTCTGCCAGCTCTGTTCTGCTCACTTGTTCCCAAGGGCAGTTTCCCAGGGGGTCCTATTGACTAACTCCTTGAACAGCTGCAAGTTTGCTTTCCTAAAATTCAGGACTTTACTCTTCATCTGTTCCATTCCCCTCAGGACTGCAAACTCCACCAGTGCATGATCACTGCAGCCCAGGCTGCCTCCAATCTTGAAGTCATCAATTAGCTCACCTGCATTGGTGACCAACAGGTCCACTACCGCATCCCCTCTGGTAGGGCTGTCTATTACCTGACTTAAGAAGTTATCCTCGATGCACTCCTGGATCTCCTACAAGCTGTCGGGGTGGCTGAAGTCCCCCAGCAGGACAAGAGCCTGCGAGCACAATGCCTCCTGTGGCAGGAGAAGGCGGCTTCATCAATAGGCTCCCACTGATCGGATGGCATGTGGTAGACACCAACCACAAGGCTCCCTTTGTTGGCTCACTCTTACCCATAAGCTTTCAACCTGCTAATTGCTATTCTTCAGAGACAGCTCTTCACACTCTATCCATTTCTTCACATAAAGGGCAACCCCTCCGCCCCTCCTTCCTTGCCTGTCCCTTCTGAACAGCTTATAGCCATCAATAGCCACATACCAGTCACGGGATTCTTCCCACCAAGTTTCAGTAATGGCAACTAGGTCATAGCTTTCTAGCAACACGGTGGCTTCCAACTCCTCCTGTTTGTTGCCCATGATGCGTGCAGTGGTGTAGAGGCACTGCAGCTGGGCTGCCAGCCGTGTCACCTTCTTAGAGGAACACCCCTTAATTCCTCTGAGGTATTTCACTGGTGTTTCCCTGTTGGCACCTATTACGTCAGGAGCCCCTGGCTCATCTCTGTGAGATTTCAAGTGTGATCCAGCAAGTCTCAGAGCAACAGGCTGAAGGCTCTTGCTAGCACCCCGTCCCTCTAACCTTGGCCTGTCATCCCATCGCTTGTCACAGGCAAGCCTGATATTATCCTTCTCCTCCTTCAAGTCTAGTTTAAAGCTCTGTCAATGAGCCCCACTAGCTCACGAGCAAAGACCCTCTTCCCCCTTTGAGAAAGGTGAATCCCATCTGACGCCAGCAAGCCTGGTGCCATGTAGGCCATCCCATTATCAAAAAAAAACAAAATTGTGGTGGTAACACCAGCCATGGAGCCATATATTAATAGACTGGGCCCGTCTGTTTCTTCCAACGTTGCTGCCCACAGCTGGAAGGATAGAGGAAAAAAATAATGTGTGCTCCAGATTCCCTTACTAACTGTCCCAAGGCCCTGAAGTCTCTTTTGATCACCCTTGGACTACACGTTGTGCCTTTATTTCCACACACATGGAAGAGCAATAATGGGTAATAGCCCAAGGGCTGTACCAGTCTCGAAGTTTCCTAGCGATGTCCTTAACACAGGCTCCAGGGAGGGAGCAGACTTCCCTAAGAGAAGGGTCTGCCTGGCATATTGGACCCTCTGTTCCCCACAGAAGGGAGTCACCTACAACTATGACCTGTCTTTTCTTCCTTGTGGAGGTGGTCATGATACAGGGGGTAGGCCTTTCTGACCTTGGCAACACCTCTGGTGTACATGGACCATCATCCACATCATCCATTGACTGGCCTTCCATATCCAGAGCCTCATGCCTGTTGTAGAGAGGCAGCTGGGAAGGCGAGGTGGGCAAGGAGGGGGTTTGCCTGCTGCCCCGAGTATGGACTTGCCTCCATTCGCTCCTTTCCTTTAAGCTACTGCCTTCAGCCTGGCCCACAGGAGGATACAGGATCCCCTCCATCTTGGGTTTTTTCTGGTGGCTGTTCCTGTTTCTGTCTCAGGGAGGGCAGAGCATGGTTCTACCAGCCTGTCTCTTTCTCAGACTCCCTGATGCTCCTTAACCTTTCCACTTCCTCTCGTAGCTCTGCCACCAGGCTGAGCAGATCGTCCACCTGGTCACACCTCACACAGCTGTTCTCACTACTGCCACCTCTACCAGTGAAAGGCTCTGGCATGCCCTGCAGCCTGAGACCTGGGTGGCTGCATGCTTTTGCAGGAGCTCTGTCTGGGTTGCCACATCCATTCTGGCGAGTGCAGATGACGCGGCTTTCTGCCGGCTGGATAGCATAGCTAAGCTCCTTCTGAGGGGGTGATGACCACCAACTGAACTCACCTCTTGAGCTGGTAGGGGGACCACACCCTTTCTGCACGCCCTTCCGCACAAACCGCCACACCACGCCCTGGCTCATGCGCCACGCTCTGTTTGCCCGCTCTGTTGGCAGTGCTTCTGGTCGCTCGTGTTCCCCAGGCTGCTTTGTACAGGCATGGGGGTGGCGGCAGTTCCTCTGGCAATGCCCAGGCCTCGTCAGCCTCTCCCACGAGAGCTGCCGGCTCCTGGCAGGTCTCTCCACTGCCCTGGCATTACCCTGCCTCAGGAAAACCCCCTGTGAGCTGAGATCTGCCACTCTGCTGTGAACCAGGCCGTCTCTGGAGCAGCTCGCTTCGGCGACTGACTTACCAAACACTGTAATAAGACTTTTTATCAAAAACTACAAACTATCACCTTGATTATATGGAGTCTTTCCTTTTTCAAGTTTGCTGCTCAAGATTTGCCATTTAGCAGATATTTCAAAAGTTTGAAGCTTTCTGTTTAGATAAGAAGCAATTTCATTGCAAATTAAGAAACACAGAATTCAGATAATTCACCAAAAGCTGCTGCACTGCAAACCTTCCCTAACAAGTCGTAACCTGCTATGGAGAATTATACATTCACATTCCTAATTATTTGAGAATAAAGACCTACCAAGGAATTGTAATATAGAAAATCATGTGCTTTATAAACTTTCCACAAAATAAATACTGTTTACACCTAAAATACAGCACCAGCATCTATAATAAAAGCTGAATTTGAAAAGATTGTTTACTGTTACTCTAATTTTAAAAACATTAACGTAGAATGTTAGGCTTGATACACTTTCATTTATGTATTCTATTATTCAATCCCCTCCTTCTTAAAACTTCACTTATATTAGACTGTCTTGTTCACCAGTGTGAATCCCCTCTTCACAGTTAAATATCTGGACCCATAAAACTGTATTTGTTCTATTTAGCAACATCATCTTTTTCAGTTTTTAAAGGATCTCACGATTATTCAATGCAGTAATCTGACCTTCCAATCAAATCCTAAATAGAACAGGGAAATTTTAAATCCATAACAGAAGCTATACCTAAGAAATCTAAATGATATAAAAAAGATTCTATGAAACAGAAATCAGTCACACAGAAACACAATAAAAAACATTTCTAGGATGACTTTTCCCCAGTGACACCTCCCATTTTGGTATTTTCTAAATGAAATATATCAACGTTCCAATGACAAAAAAACCCCAAACCCAAACCAGAATTAAAACTTTCTAAATTTTCTAAATTTTTAAAGGCTTGAAAAAGAAATTAAATCAAGTTTTAATTGAAATGAAATATTTTGGTTTGCTTTAATGCTTTCTGCAGATTTTGAAAATAATTCCATCTTTCCATGAAGCACTACAATTTTTCATCGTATAAAGCATCTATACAGTTCTAAAGAAAATCCCAGACGTCTAATAAATGTTCTTATTCTCAGTAAAAACATTAATCAAAAAACATTAGGTGAGCTGTTGGCAAGCTCTCAAACATGCCTAAAGGTACACTATGATCATTCCTTAAACTGGTCCCTACAGAATAACTGCACAAGTTTAAGGTCTTCCCACCCAAAGTACTTCACTGTGTAGGGGTCAGCAGAGGAGAGTGTCAGTTCAGCTCAGCTGCATAAACCTAAGTGTAGTGGAAATTTCCACAACAATTTGATAGCACAGAAGACAGCTTTTAGAGGACCAGCTTAAGACTGGAACAAATTCACTCAAGAACTAAGGGTCACCTACAACCTCAACCACTTTCCACTCCCAGGGCACAGCATGTACTATCAACATTTCTTCCCCAGACCGATTTGATATAAACAAGCTGGACTGCCTGCACTTAAAAAAAAAAAAAAAAATTACAAATAAAGAAAAAAATAACCTGCAAAAAATTGCCACAACAACATACTCAGAATATTCACTCCTTGGAGAAAAGATAAGGTAGTATAAATACTGTGGATATCATTCACATTGTTTCATAACTACTTGAAAGGCTCTCTGATGTCATCATGAAAGACCTGAAAAAAGATTTGCACCAAAATAAAATACAAGCACTCAGTCTAGTATAATACTAAATCATCTTACTGATTTTAAAGGAAAGGATCTTTGAAATGTCTTTATACTATCTTGAACACAATGGTTACCATATTTACACAAAATTTAAGTCCAGACCGTTAAAATCTTAAAGCAATGGCTACCTCCTTTACCACATAGGTATAGCGTTATACGATAGCGTAATCACAAAATGCAGAGCAAAAGCAGGTGGTTTCTTTCATGGGTTTTCAGTTGACAGCCATCAACATACAGGCAATTTTGAGTAATAAAATCTTCAGGAACCAACAACTGTGTTTTATATACCTAGCTTACATTAAACAGGTGATCACACACGATAGGTAAAGAAAGATGTTATTGAGAGGACCTGTGTTGGATTTGCGTGGGAAGGTTTTGGTAGCAGGGGGGCTACAGGGGTGGATTCTGTGCGCAGCTCGTAGAAGCCTCCCCCATGTCTGATAGAGCCAATGCCAGCCCGCTCCAAGACAGCGGTAGCACCTCTGGGATAACGTATTTAAGAAGGGAGAACAAAAAACCTGTGCAATTGCAGCTGGAGAGAGGAGTGAGAATATGTGAGAGGAACAACTCTGCAGACACCAAGGTCAGCGAAGAAGGAGGGGGAGGAGGTGCTCCAGGCACCGGAGCAGAGATTCTCCTGCAGCTTGTGGTGAAGATCACGGTAAGGCAGGCTGTGCCCCTGCAGCCCATGGAGGTCCACGGTGGAGCAGATATCCACCTGCAGCATGTGGAGGATCCCACGCTGGAGCAGGTGGATGCCCGAAGGAGGCTGTGACCGCATGGGAAGCCCACGCTGGAGCAGGCTCCTTGCAGGACCTTGCAGACCCGTGGAGGACCCCATGCCGGAGCAGGTAGATGTGCCCAAAGGAGGCTGTGACCCCATGGGAAGCCCGCGCTGGAGCAGGCTCCTGGCAGGATCTTGCGGACCCATGGAGAGAGGAGTCCACGCCAAAGCAAGTTTGCTGGCAGGACTTGTGACCTGGCAGGGGACCCACGCTGGAGCAGTCTGTTCCTGAAGGACTGCACCCTGTGGAAGGGACCCACGCTGGAGCAGTTTGTGAAGAACCGTAGACCGTGGGAAGGACCCACATTGGAGAAGTTCGTGGAGGACTGTCTCCCATAGGAGGGACCCCACACTGGAGCAGGGGAAGAGTGTGAGGAGTCCTCCCCCTGAGGAGGAAGGAGCGGCAGAAACAAAGTGTGATGAACTGACCGCAACCCCCACTCCCCGTACCCCTGCACCGCTCAGGGAGAGGAGGTAGAGTATAATCGGGAGTGAAGTTAAGTCTGGGAAGAAGGGAGGGGTGGGGGGGAAGGTGTTTTAAGACTTGGTTTTATTTCTCATTATCCTACTCTGATTGGATTGTTAATAAATTAAGCTGCTTTCCTGAAATCAAGTCTGTTTTGCCCGTGCTGGTAACTGCTGAGTGATCTTTCCCTGTCCTTATCTTGACCCATGAGCCTTTCGTTATATTTTCTCTCCCCTCTCCAGTTGAGGAGGGGGAGTGACAGAGCGGCTTTGGTGGGCACCTGGCATCCAGCCAGGGTCAAACCACCACAGGAATTAAAAAAAATAGGTCTTTAGGTGTGATCAGGACACAGTGCTCCCTAAGTTTGAATTTTGAACAGCTGGACAAATATAGCAAGCCAAGAAGGAGATCACTTATGAGATCCCCATTTTACCAATTCTACTACTATTCTCACAGTGGCAGTGGAAAATCCAATTTACTGCACATACATAGACATTATCTATGAACATGTAAGTACATCTAGTACCATTATCAAAACTTTATCAAAGCTTTAAAATGTTGTGATGCTGATTTAAGAATTCAAACGTTTTTGGCACAGCCATTTTAGGCTCAGATTTTGCTACACTGCAGAAAAAATTTTACAAACTAAAACACTCAAAAATTATGTAGCTGGCCACCCAAATGAACTATATGGACAGTAATCATTCCTCTCAGTAGCTTTAGGTTATGCATCTTCTTCCTTTTGCTTAGTTACAATGTTCACTTGCACTTTAAAGTTTTCTCTCTTTTCCTTGGAACAATAATGATCAAGGTCAAAAATATTTAGCCATTAGCTGGTTTGCTTAAAAAATGCTCTACAGTTCAAGATTCTGTATTGAGAAATGTCTCAATCCCTACTTTCTGATCTTCAATTTAAAAAAAAAAAGGAGAAAATCAGTTTGCAGTATGAACCCTCCTTTCATACAGATGAGATATATTGAAAGTTTACCAAGTCTCATCCATAATCCCATTGACTGCTCACTAACCATTTCATCACGTTCAACTTGACAAGAATCTTGATCTTAATTTTCCTCTTTTAAAGTAATCTGTTAGCAAGGGATAAATATCTAATATATCTCCCTTATTTCTATGTTGCTTACCTGCTCTTGTAATCTCTCCACTTTCATTTTGTCCCACTTATTTTGAAAATCATTATGAAACAGGGCTGAGTCACATATATTTGGCAATACTTGAAAAATGTTTGCAATTTACTAGGAGCTGTCTAGGACAGCACAAAGCTCTGAATTATAAAAATGTTTGGTCAGCAAGTACTCCTCTGACACCTGCTTGCATGCTGGTCACAATTACTCAACTGTATAAACAAGGAAGGAAAGTCTTGAGAAGTAATAGGTGCAAATATCACCCAGTGAATAATCATTTGCAGTGTTTATTGCTGCTTTAAAGCAACACATCAGGGATCCTTTCAAACTTCCTATATTCTTTGGCATTGTGACACAAACTGGCTGAAAGATAGCCCCCAAAAAACTAAACCACAATAACTGAAAAAAAATGTGGTAAGTTTGTGTCATTCAGTTACAGTAAAACAATACAGTAATGCAGTAACAAAAAACCTGCTGGCTGTCTTATCTCTTCTGCTGTCATTAAGTTTGGAAACAATCATTTAACTAAAACAAGCACCCATTTATGAAGTCATATGTGTTCTCTCTAATAAATAAAAATCTGCACTGGTATATTCAAGACATTTTTAAATATATGTGTGTGTGTATATATGTGTGTGTGTGTGTGTGTATATATGTTTTAATAAACCTACAATACTGCTGAAGAGCAGGAATCCAAAAGATATATAGCGTACATGGAATAAATTCTGTGCTGCATATTTATGTTAAAATGTACAAAAACAACTGAGGTCTTAAATAGCTTTTTGTGTATTTTTCCAGTCAACAGCAAATCTGTGAAAGTGATAGCAAGTGACCAAAGCCCGTCTGCCTTTTACAAATGGAGAATGTCATTTCTCTGAGATGAAGAAAAGAACCTACAAATCCTGAAGTCTGAAGTTTGAAGTACATTTGTATAAATGAGTTTATGATAATAGGTTATGTCATAATGAAAGGATTTAAAACAGAACAGGAGGTTAGGACACCTCAAATCACTAACCTGATCGGGGCGGGGGGGGGGAGGGGAATCTTGAAATTAAATGGCAGAAGCACATAAATTAGACAATAGCTACCATAAACTCTCTGGGGCAAAAATTTTATATTCTCACTGCAGAAAAACAAGAAGTTACTGACATAAAAAAATGACCCTGGATCATTCAGACATTCAACCTCTGTGCAAAAAGAACAAATGAGTCAAATCTTTCTAGCTTCATGTAAGAAATACAAAGAATAATGTAAATATATATCATATAGTTACTTCCACCTCTGTGAGAGTTGCAAAAATGCTTGTATCAAAGGAATTTGGTTTTCTTAAGCTTCCCTTATTCTAAAAGCCAATATCAACTGCATATGTATAGGAATATGTGTATGCATGTACATGTATATGCATGTTAAAAGCAATGCAACTAAATACGTGTGAGCGTACATGTGGGAAAATGAACACTCAAAGTAAAACTAAGGGATAGCAGATCTTTTCTGTGACACATTCAGTAAACTTTTAGCTCCTACAAGCATAAATTTCCCATTAACTTAACAAGGCACATCCAGCAGAGAGTTACAAATTTTCAATTTCTATTTAAAAGCTATCTAATTTTTACTTCTTATAATGAGATGATTTCTACCATGACTAGTTAAAGAAGTAGATGGGATTACTGCAAACAGAAAATTCCTAAGGGTAAAAGAGACTTGCATGACAGTTATCTCAAAGGCAACTTTCACAGTGACTGCAGTATTTTTCAGCTAGATGGTGTGTCTTAAAACTATGATGCTGAACTGGAAAATGTNGACTCCCAATCAAAGGATATCTGCAATATAAGTCAAGCCTTATTACTCAAAAGAGATCTGGAAGTTCTCCAAAATCACATAAGTGCTGCCTAGCTACAAGACTCTAGTTCCTCTGTCATTAAGGAATTGGTATTTAATATTGCAGAAGAAAACCAACAAGCTATAGACCAGATGGTTAGCTGAGTATCATACAGAATCAGGAAATATGAATAATTCTTCTATTTGTTCCACTCCCTCCAGTCATCATTTCTATGACTAACATGTTGCCTTAACATTAAAAGATAAGATAGACAGCTACACTTCTATTAAAGGGATGACAAACATGAGACACCATGCAAAAGACTAAAGGTTCATGTGTATTAACTCTTCCCCAGGATAAGAAGGTCTTTAAAACAAAGATTCTATTTGCAATGGCTTCTTTCTTTACAGCCCTGTTGAGTTACACTTGCACAAGAACACATCTCCTACTATTGCTCTGATGTCCAAAAAGCAGAGGAATATATAATTTTTCAAATCCAGTTTAGGATATTTTCCACAGCCTCTACTTGTGTTCATATATCCTTATATCTGCCCAGCTTCACTAAGTTAAATTTTATGCAATGTGAAGTTAACATATTCATTACTCATTTTATGAGCTTTACACCAATTTATGTGTGATTTTGTTATGGCACCTTTGGACACCCAACCTTCTCTGCTGACAATACTGACAGTAACACTGGCTGTCCACCAAGAGAACTTTCTGTCATACAGTGTCACTCTGTAACATATAGGCTACTGGAGAAATTGCAAGATGATGTAGGCTGCGGTGCCATCATTACGATGTTGACATTGCTTTATGACTTATATTTGTCAGACTTGGACGGTGTAGCCTCTCAGCTTGCCAAGTGCCCTGCTGTGATAAGGTGCAAGGAATAAGTAAGCTGCTTAAGTTCAGAGCTGACAAGACAGATGTAATGCTTGCTGGTAATGAAAACAACATACAGCCATTCCTGAAGACCACACAGTTAAACATACTGGATGTGCCTAGCAAATGATCTCTCACCACTACATATATAGCAGAAAATATGCCACTCCTCCAGAGACAAAATGTTGTTCTCTGTCGTTTGGGGTAATTTAAGACACTCATCTATAGTCCAAGCTGTGGCTATCTAAGAGACCATACCTTTTTCTGGTAACAATGGGATGCAAAACAAAACAGCAGGATGAAATAAATGACTGTTAAAAGAGCCACACTGTAAACAAAGAGAGGACAAATCACTCGTCTCTAAAAGAACGTGCTATTTCGCGGGTAGTAAAACTTACTTAAAACAGATACCTCATCCTTCTCCTGGAAACTGCATATACAGAAAGCTCCCAGAGAGCTACTTCAGCTCATGGAAAAAGGTAATCCCTGGCAGCAGTTCAGCAATCTTTCTTTGCCCGTTAAAATGAACATTAACTTGAGTTACTTCAAATCCCCAGAATTTGCTGGTCAACTCAACTTACTACTTTCTTCAGCAGCTCCTTACAAATATTATTTCAAATAGCAGTCAGCTTCCTAAAGGAAAACTAATATCTGTTCATGTAGACAGGTTCTCAAGTTTATAACCTGATCTGGACCTTTTTCACTTCAGGGAACAGCTCTGACAATAATGTTCCAAGCATCTCCACAGCAATGCCTTGTGGCACGGAACGTTAAATGAGAAAATGACAGAAAAAAAAGTCGCTTAAACTACTAAAAATCCTAATTTAACCTCTGAAAGCTAAACATTCTCACTGAACTGAGTTTCCAACTATCTCCAATTATGTCCAAATAATTAATTTAGCAATTACTCATCATTTTATCCTTAAAACACACCAAATCCATAAAACAGCATGTAGCATAAGTAACAAGCAGGAGGAGCTGGAAGTGACTGCACAGCTGGAAAGCTATGATCTCATCACTATCACTGAAACTTGGTGCGACGCACCACATGACTGGAGTGCTGCAATCGATGG
>WAAD01022369.1:2155-15463 GCA_013389945.1 Fregata magnificens
TCCAATTCCTACATATCCTTATCATTTTTCTTCTTTGCAAGCAGTCAAAATTTCCCTTGCTACAACTTGGGACTACTGCCTATTGTCCTTCTGCTGTGCACCTCTAAGGGAAGTTTGGTTCCATCTTCTCTACAATCCCGCTTCAGTTAGGTGAAGAGTCACCCTTCTCATCTCCAGGCTAAATGAACCCTGGTGCCCCAGCCTTGCCTCCTCGAATGCTCCATCCTCCTAACCATCCTCATGCCTCCGCTCAGCCTTGCTCCAGTATGTGCTACAAAGCCCAAAACTGAACACGGTACTGCAGATACAGCCTTCCAAATGCCAAATAGAGCGGAAAGTTTTCTTTCCTTGACCTGCTTGGCTGCTCCCTTCAGTCATTTCAGACACAGGAGATCTAGGCCCTATATCAGTTGGAAATAAATATCAGAGTTTGGAAAAAGAAATACATTTTTTATTTTCAGCTGCTGAGAACTTTTCTGTAGCTTGCTGATGTGATAAAATTTGGATACAAGGTTACTACCATTCACCTGAAGTCCACAAGATGGTGCCAGAGAAGGATGGCTTCAATGAACTGTATGTTAACATAGGAGCTGTATGTTAACAGCTGCTGTCTTTCATCCTCAGTACTAGTTAGGCCAGAAGCAACGAAGAGAGAAGCTGGTAGAGGATCTGCTCCTCTGCAGCTATTCATATGTACAGGGAATATGAGGACTCACATTTAAAACACACAAACATTGGAGGAATCTAGCCTGCCTATGATTTCTTTGGTTAGACAAATTATGGACAAATAGAAACTAAACCAAGATGACATTTAAAAAAATCTCTGTTTATATGCACCTTCTACTCCAAAATTCATGCCACATATATCTAAAAGCAGCAACCTCAAGACAGAATACTCTTCTGTTTAAATCAGTGAGGAACTATGAGATACATATATTTTATTATATCTATTGTAATGGCAACATCATCACATCATCCTACCTAAGAAGAAAGGGCCCTTGACTTCAAACTGTGAGTGACTGGAAGGGTGAGAACTTCACACCACGGAAGAGGTATAAACAAGTCTTTGTCTATTGACGTGTTGTGTTACTAAAGATCCTTAATAGAAACTGCGTGATTTAGATTACTTATAAGTTTTAGTACTGTTGCAACTGCACTAATGCTAGAGTGTTATATTTTGTTTAGACTGTAAAAGCATTCATTAGACTAACAATTTCTACTGTTGCAACTGCACTAATGCTAGAGTGTTATATTTTGTTTAGACTGTAAAAGCATTCATTAGACTAACAATTTCTACTTCTAATTTCTAGTGCTTTTGGCTACCCATAATGAGGGTCATATCTAACACAGTGTATACTAGGCACGTATTTCAGGGCTAGGAAGGCTGGCTGCCAGTCTCTTGCTTTAACATATGACAGTTGTTCCTAAACTCACACTTTAATGCAATCATTCTTTTACCAGTCTCCAGTGTTTTTTACCATAAATGATTTTTTTTTTACTATAAATGACCATTCACTTCTCCATGATTGAAAGAACTCTGGTTTCCTGAAAAATTAGCACATAGTTCCTAAGAAGAGATGGTCCCCTCTTTTACATACATTATCTTGGTTAGCTTTTGTGAGATTAACTAGTGTAAGGATCACATTCTTTAGAGTTATTGATGTTCTTCTCACAAGTTTTATTCTAACAAGTCACAAGTGTGGTCAAAGTACTAGGAGTTATGTATGAAGAACACTTGCATTAAATTGTTCTGCAGCAAACAGAACGCGGTATTTTCTTTAAGGCACAGCTTTTGAAGAGGAGAAAAACAAGAGCAAAATAATTGCATTAGTATTTTAATAATTATCACATCTACTAAGTAAAAGTTAAAGAATATCAGTACTGTTTTCAAAATAAACTGCAAAATAGTAATTATTTTTCATATTCAACTGTTAGATGCATTGGATAAATGGTTTTTGTATTGTAAAGTGTTAGAGGCTATATTTTTCTAAAAGACTCACTGGCTTTAATTTTCTATTTTCAAATAAAATTTCTACATGCTTTCCACCTCACAAAATAAAAACTTATCTGCCACTGCCATGGTCTGCCATGAGACACTCAGATTAGTGGGAATTTGAAAATGTCAGTTTGAAGAGTTTGTATGAGCAAAATTACCACTGCTGCTGTTACCAAGCATATATTTGCCTTGGGTGAAATGTAAATAGCATCAGAATTATTAGCAGTTAAGTGAGGATCACAATTAGAAGCAGAAACTGACACATGAGAATTTAGAATATTCAAGGTAGTTAATAGTGTTTAGGCCAGATAAGAGGATGTTGGCACTGCATGCCTTATTAACAAGAGTCTTCTGAAGGATAACTTCAAGGACTAACAATGGAAACATCCCGCTACAAACGAGGAGCTTAAGACAAACAAGATCACAAGTATGAAATCACCAGAGATAGAAGGGAACATCTGCTCCCGAATGTGCCAAATCACGGTAACTGTGGGACAGGTAATTCTGGCAGCGGGAGATCGCGACCACCGACCCAATTGAGAGACGAACAGGACTACCCCCCAACTCTTCGTGAGCGTGCGCAGTTAATTGAAATCACACTAAGACTTCAAATCGAAGCGAGAGAAATATAGGCCAATTGAAGAAGAGAATGATTAGTCAGGCTAATGATTATGTATTAGACAGGTGTGGTGTATTAACTGTTATGTATAAATATCAGAAATGAATTTCTGTGTGTGTGCTTGATTTGTGGAAATATTCCACCTTGCACCCTGCGCAGAATAAAACAATGTCTCCTCTCTAAACATACTTTGTGTGTTTTGGGAGTTATTTCTTATTTCAGCTAACACTGCTTTCCATAAGGAATTTTGTCCCTTAAATTGTTTTAAAAAAATCTTATTTTTAAGGTAGATGGTAAAAGTACAAAATTCTGCATATAACCATAATTTCAGTTTTAACTATAAAATAGAGTCAAAATTCACTGACATCAACATTTTTTTTGCTGACATCAGCAGTACTGATTTCATTACTATGCTTTGTACGAGCTTTATGATAAGTTGTCATTGTCTCATCAACTTACCATCTAGAAAGCACGTTCCATAATTTAGTAAGGTGATCACATTACCAATAATAAATGTATGACTATGAAGTGTTAGTGTATCAGTTAGTGAAATTATTGTACCTGATACATAATTGAATTTATTTCTTGTGCAACATAATAGATAGTGCTAAAAAAAATTAATTTTATTGTAATGTATGCTGAAGGCAATATCTAGAGTTTGGGGGTTTTTTCTTCCCACTGACTTCACTGAAGTCTTGACACATTCAGAAGTTGTAAGCATTATTTAGGGAATACTCAAAAGCTCTCTTCTGTTCAGTCAGCATTGGAAGCAACAGAATGATTTTCACTATTTGAGGAATACAACAAGCCCAGCAGTGAAACTCCACACTGCTAGTGGGGCAGGGGCGGGGCAGAAATAAAAAGTCTTTTAAGGTTTCACAGACCTTTGCAGTTTGGTCTGCTATAGATAATTGCCTTATTGTAATGTGCATTGGTGTGATTGACTGATGTTAGGATTCCTGTTTCAGGTATGTGTTGTTTATTATGTTTACACAGAATAATTCCTGCAAGTGCTGTGTAGCTTGTAGATTGTTCCACTGCAACTAAGTGACAACTGCTTGGCATAGGTGCATGATGTCTATCATTTATGCACATACATTCCCAAATGACTTGCATCAAAGAAAATTGTCATTAAATCACAGTGGGACTCCACGTACAGCAGTGGAGAACAAGATCTTTAACACCTAATGATCCAGTGTACACTTTTGGTTTGTCTCCTCTTGTACTTCAAATGTTTTGTGCCTTGCAGGGTATGGTCTATGGACGTTTAAGTGTCAGCATCTTCCATTTCACACCGGCAGACCCTGGTGCTAAAAGGCAGGTACTCTTACTGCTCCTCCAGTACCCCACATAAGCACCTACTGTTTATTTTATTCAGTCATTTTGAACATTTAATTATTTTTCAGATGCTGTTCTGCACTGTGCTGTGCAGCTGAACAGATGATTGCATTTCCTACTATGATTCAGAGATGGAAGCCAATATGTCAGAGCGATTTTCTGCCAGTGTTCACAGGCTTCTGTTATGCCCTGTCAGTTCAATGTGCCTCCCTCTGCCTCTACCTCTGCCTGCACGTTGTGAGTCTGATGCTCTTTGTACATTATACTAGAGAGCTGCCATGCTGGATAGATACTGAAATTGCATAATGGAATATATGGGCTGACTTGGAGCTACAGGGGCAGAGACATCTTCTGCCTAACCTTCAGCCTCTTTCTTTGTTCTCAGTTAGACGTTAGATACCTTTTCCACTCCTTTCCCAAAGTCAGTCAGTCAGTCAGTCAGGACATTTAATAACTTCTAAATGTTTCCTTCTCAAGTTCAGGTGAGCTCATAAGAAACATTTTTTAAAAAGTAAAATGTTTACCACGTGGAGAACTAACTCTGCTTTGTATTTTATATCCATGTATGCTTCCTTCTTTTTCTCCTATCTTTGCAATATCCCCGGTGTATTTTTCCCCTTCCAGAAGAATTCAGCTCCTTAAAACCATAATTGTGCAGGTAAGACACAAAGAGACTGGTTAGTATGTTTTTCAAACTTAGCCTTTCTCTTTTCCTATTGAAAGTACAGAAATAAAGGATGTTACTCATGCAAAATGGTGACTCAAGAAGTTATAAAAAAGTAAAAGTTAAGCCAAAATGGAAATTAGTTGATCTCAACCTTCCTTCTCTTCTGTTGTATTAGAGGAGTTGTATGGACACTTAGGCCACTGAAAGGTAGACAAGTTACTTTTCCTGTAAATATGACACCCTGAAGTAAAAATTTTTGTCCTCGTTGGGTTCTTTGTTTTCCGGCTTGCGAATATCAAGTGAGTCATCATTCACATACAGGTAGTAACTTGTATCTTCATAGCATTGGAACTGCACTGAATCTCCTTGGTAATGCATGATGAAAAAGTGATTATCTTCACTCAGCTATGAAAATACACAAAGTAGAGAACATATGTTATATTTTTAAAGTGTTTCTATAACGTTTCATGTGACAAAAATTCATGTATGTTGCTGACTTGTTATATTTTGAAAGCTTTTCTCCAGTGACACATATTTACCAATTTTTAGATAAATTTTTGGTGACACCTAATAATTTTGGGACAAATTCTCTGGTAACTATGAATAAAATAATACCTGTGTCCCTCAAAGGACTGAGTATTTCCACACCCATAGCTGCATTCCTTTGCTTCACAAAAAGACCAGCACAGTTTTCATCTGCAGTATACCTGTTATTGGGATAATTTAGGATTTTCATCTGGTTATTTTCTGGCCACAGACCTACCCTGTCAACTGCCACTAGCAAAAAAATGTCAATATACAGTTTTTCTTGCCTCTTTTGGAGTAAAATAGAATGTTACAGTACTAATTACTCTTAAACAACTGTTCTATTACCTACGATCTTTCTGTACATCTCCAGTTTCCAATACGCTTTTTTTAAGATCCATCTTTGGAGGAATGGGTATTCTCAAAACAGCCCCTCTGTGTGTGTGGATGTGTTTGAGCTCTTTAGGCAACTCAGGATGAGGATGGGGAAACAGTTACTGGAAAATACCATGCCAGAGATAGGAAGAGCATGTGCTGAGAGGTAGCCTCTGAAACCATAAGCCCTGGAGACTAGGACCCCTGTTAAATCTGCAAAAACTGATAAACTCAGCGTACCAAGGAGCTGCTGAACCTGCCCAAGGCCTCCAGCACACACTGGCACCCACGATGGGCCATGTAACCCACACCACATCCAAGAAGGCAGTGGCTGCTGTAGGTGGACAAAGACTTCAGGGCAGTATATGTAAGCACACCTGCTGAAATGTGTGACTTTGTGCACAGCTGCCTGGAAACCCCCGGAGCGTGGGTACGAGCCCCTGCTCCTGAGCGTGTGCATTGAGTGAGGGAGTAACTGAGAAGACTGTGTGAATAGTTATCTGCTGCTAATAGTAAGAGGTTATTTAATAAGACGTTGAGATTTGTGTTTTCCCCAACTCAACCTCTTGTCAGGGAGCAGGGAATTTATGTCTTTTGGGGAAGACTGAGATGGTAAATGAATGCATCATAATCAAATTATTTCATCTTCCCTTTTGAGTGATCTGAATGAACATTCTCATCCTACCCACAAGATGGTTCTATAAATCTGACCAGTCTGTTGTATCATCATTGTGCACAATGCTTAAGGGGACCTCTAAAATGAAACCGAATGCTTGGGGAAAAGCAGGAGGATATTAAAGGGTCCCAGCTACGCTGGAGATTGCAGCATTGAAAATAACCACCTTTCCATGGAAGGAGGAGTGTGTCCTTTCAGCACATATGACAGCAGGGGACAGAAAGAAAATGTCCTGCAGCTATTGCAGAGTACATGAAAGAAACTTGAGGATACGCCTCCTGTATTAGCAAAGCTATAATGGGAAGCAGCTAAAACATACTGTCCTGATCAAGCCACTGTAAGAGCAGAGTATCTGCAGCTTCAATCCAAAAATTCTGTTTTAAAAAATACTATTAAGAAAGTTGAAGACAATTTGTCTTCAGGAAAGAAATACCTTCTAGGGACTCAAGAAGGTAATAAGGAAATACAAATGGAATAAGAGAATCTGGTGACTTCAGAAAAAAAAGAAGAAAGAAAACCTGCAGAAGCAGGGAGAGTGATCAATGTGTACAATGCAGAAATTCACCCTAGAGCAAGGGAGACTCCAATGGGATCTGGTAAATATGAAGCCAAAATTAGGTGCTTGCAAAAGCAGATTGAGATGCAAAAATTAAAAATACCTGCTGTATCTGCATGAAATGATGGAAAATTAGATGGAGAGCCATCACAGGAAGATTATTTGGGGAATGATGTTGTGTGGCTGGGAGAAGAAAGAGGAGCTGGGAGTAGAAGCATATCCAAACACTGCTAGGGCTGAGAGTTGCAGCAGGTCATTGAAGAACAAGGTGTTTTGCAAGAGATCATGAGACAGATAATTTTCTGTTATGGCCTGTTAAGTAGGCTGATGAGAAAACCTGGAGAATATGGTGGAGTACTGCCAGACAAAGTTAATCCTGAGGACAGCTCCTATGGCAGCAGGCATGCCTGAGAGATCATGTGCAAGTTCCAAGAAAAAAACAACTGGTTTCAGTTAGAGATCTGACTGTTTCTTTGCCATTGCATTAAATGAAGAACCAACTTGCAGGTTAGGTTTCATATTTAGTGACAAAAAAATACACCTTTACTCATGTCCCTGTCCTGGTTTTGGCTGGGATAGAGTTAATTTTCTTCCTAGTAGCTGGTATAGTGCTGTGTTTTGGATTTAGCATGAGAATAATGTGATAACACACTGACGTTTTAGTTGTTGCTAAGCAGCGCTTATACTAAGACAAGGACTTGTCAGCTTCCTATGCTCTGCCAGCGAGGAGGTGCACAAGAATCGGGGAGGGAGCATAGCCGGGACAGCTGACCCAAACTGGCCAAAGGGATATTCCATACCATATGATGTCATGCTCAGTATATAAGCTGCGGTGAGTTGGCCAGGGGGCAGCGATCGTTGCTCAGGGACGAGCTGGGCATCAGTTGGCAGGTGGTTAGCAGTTGCATCACTTGTTTTTCCTGAGTTTTATTTCTCTCTCTTCATTACAATGTTGTTGTTGTAGTTGTTACTATTGTTTTATTTCAATTATTGAACTGTCTTTATCTCAACCCACAAGCTGTCTCACTTTTACTCTTCCAATTCTCTCCCCCATCCCACTGGGGGGGAGTGAGCGAGCGGCTGTGTGGGGCTTAGTTGCCGGCTGGGGTTAAACCACAACAGTCCCACAGGTGATTCACAATGCACTTGCGATGCTCACGTTAGAAAAATGCTACAGATGTTGTCTCCACAGGTTAAAGAAAAAAACTTTGGTTTATGGAATAATATGTCAGTGGTGGGAGCTACAGAGAAAGATGTGAGAGAGTAGTATCCAAGTTTTAAAGTAAATAGACTCGAAATTATTTGCAGTCAGTTTGAATAAGGCACAATGAGCATAACCACAGGCTAAGTTCAATGGCTGCACCCTAAACCAGGAAGCAGCTAAAACATAAGAAGGAATGGATATGAATCATAGAATCATAGAATCATTAAGGTTGGAAAAGACCTCTAAGATCATCAAGTCCAACCATCATCTAACACCACCATGACTCCTAAACTAGGCCCTGGAGTGCCACGTCTATACCTTTTTTGAACACCTCCAGGGTTGACAACTCCACCACCTCTCTGGGGAGCCTGTTCCAATGCCTAACCACTCTTTCGGTAAAGAAATTCTTCCTGATGTCCAATCTAAACCTCCCCTGATGCAACTTGAGGCCAGCTGAAACAGAACAAATCATCTTACATTGTCATAACATGTTACACAAAGGAGTATAGGGCACACTACAATCTACGTTTTCCGTCAGATGAAACAAGGAAATAAGCACATGATCAAAAACCGCATGAGTTGTACAATGTTGATAAGCAAACTAAAGAAGTTATGGACCTTGGAAAGTATTACAAATTAATTATATGGCACTTTGGATTTGCGACTAAAGCAGGGTTGATGACACACCACTGTTTTGGCTATTGCTAAGCAGTGCTTGCACAGCATCAACACCTTCTCTTTTTCCCACTCTGCCCCAGCGAGTAGGCTGGGGGTGGGCAAGAGGCTGGGAGTGGACACAGCTGGCACAGCTGTCCTGGACTGGCCAAAGGGATACTCCATGCCATATAATGTCATGGTCAGCCATAAAGACTGGCACAGAGGAAGAAGAGGGCACGGGTTTTTTTGCTTCCAAGCTGGCTGTTGCTCAGAGACTGGCTGGGCATTGATGGGAAGAGGTGAGTAAGTACTTTCGCATCACTTGGGGTTTTTTCTGACCTTCACATATTATACTGTCTTTATCTTGACTCACAAGTTTTCTCACTTTTGCTTTTCCTATTCTCTCCCCTGTCCCACTGGCAGGGAGTGGGATTGAGTGAGTGGCTGTGTTGGGGCTTGGCTGCTGGCTGGGAACAACACACCTGAGTCCTTTTTTTCTCACAGCTGGTGATGTCCTGACAAATGGTAGGGCTGTGCTTCCAACCCTGGGGCAGTCAGTTCCACCTGTATTGGACACCCCTCCACATGAAAGCCTGCACTCTGCTGCCAAAGGGATCAAGAAAAATGCTTTGGCAATATCAGTTGTAGCATACACTCTGCCACATTTGAATCCCATTCATACTGGAGCTCTAGGACATCTGATACAGCAGTACTTAATGGTGGCATGACTTTGTTCAGGCCAGAATAGTCCACTGTTAACTTCCACCCTCCATCACACTTTCACACTGGCCATACAGGGCTACTGAAGGGTGAGTGAACCTTGCTGATACTCCTTGGCTCTCCAATAGATGAATCAACTTACGGAGTCAAAAAAAGCCCTCACGCTGCATGCTGGGCACCAAAAAGGACTGTGGTGTGTTGACCCCAGCCAGCAGCCAAGCACAGTAAACATGGCATTGTCATTACTGACAAGATCAAAAGTTCCGAATCAAGGTAATTCTGTGGACCTCATTTGCCAGATTTTGCCTGTTTGGAACTTCATTTTCTTTATTTTGGCCTGTGTAATGGGAGTAAAGAGTAAGTCCCACAATAAGATCTTTCATGACTGCATAGCCAACCTCTGACTTAACCTGTCTCTGTCTTGTTTACCTTCATTTAACTACTCAGCAGAGAGGACCCTAGAATAAAAATTGTTACAGCTCTTAATGGAGCTTTGAGAGTTGCAGCCCTTCAGACCTCAGTCCACGCAGGCTGGGGAATTCCAGTCAAAGTTTTGGGGAAATGCTGTCCAGTTATAATAACCTAATAACCCTGCATTATCTGCCAAGGGACGACAACTTGAAGAGGAGCAGCCAGATCTAGTGATAGAATTGCTGACTTCAGTAATCTTTTAAGGAAATGTCAAGAATCAAGTTTGCAAAGTTTAGTCAACTAAACTCTACTAAACTAAACTAAACTTGTAAGTTTGCAGTCAAGTTGGCAAAAAGTCAAGAAGGAATTTATGAAAAAGGAAAGAGAAAGAAAGGTTTGAAATTGAGGGAAAACTGAGTGCTACTAGTACTTAATAAGAGCTGAGAGGGTTAAGTATACATACGCAAAGGTCTGAGGGCAGTAATGTATCATGAATAGTAAAATATTATGGTTGAACCAGAACAGAAATAACACAGAAGGGAAATACTACAGATACATAATGAAGGAGACGTGTACTTCTCTGATAACCAATATATAATCACTAAACCCTGCACTTCTGGAAGACTAAAAAAGTAATAGTAAAAATTTATACATAATTAATGAAAATGGTGAAATGAGAACATTAAAACCTATATATACATGTAACAACACAGAATGCAAACAACTGTCCTTGGTAATTCCCCCCTCTAGTATTTGTTCCCCCTATACTCCCTCCTCCAATCTGTTTAGCTGCATGTGTCCCAAGGATACAGGCCCAACTCTGACACTACATGGCTGCATAATTTTGGTCCAGACTTGTAAGGAAACCCCTTATTTATGAGGCAGCCTGTAAGAAGATAAGAAGGGCATGAAACAGTAGCAATCTAGTTGAGAACTCCAGGTGAAATCAAGCCATTAACGTCAACAGTGAATGCTAAATAAAACTCATTTCAACATCATAACCACATGCTGTTTTTTTCAGAAATGAGTGGGATTAACACTTTCCTGTGCATGGGCTACATCAAGTGACAAAGTTTGTAAATATAATCTTACTTGTGCTAAAAGAGACCGTATTGGCTAGTGGGAGAATTATATATAAGAGGCAGGAAACATCCCATCACTGTTAACGTGTTGTGGGCAGATAGTTGGGAAAGCCTTTTTTGTGGTGGAGCTAAAGCGAAATACTGTTCTGTATCTCTCAGTTCTAACTGTTGTGTGGTTAACTGCATTTGCTTGTATGATATTATTAATTATGATAAGCATGCTCTATTATAGAGTTAAAATAATTAAAGTTATAAGTAAATGTAAGCCTGCTCCTGAGTGAACTTCCCAGAAGTTATTGACTGATGGTTTAACTATTTCATAAAAACATCATTACTCTTGTAATCTGACCCTTCTAGATCTGCTAATAGGCTCATCCAGATTTTCTAGATCTTGTCTAAGAATTTGTACCAGCTGAAAACTACTTTGTATCTCCCTGCATTTTATACAAGCATAATAATACGGGAAACATCTCCATCTTTCATATTTTAATTGAAAGTCAGATATTTTTCCTGTAGACTGAAGGATGTACTAGTATATATAAGTCAAGTCAAAAGTATGGAAAAGTTCTTATTTTCCTTTTTCTGAGGAAAATACTAAAAATCACCGGAAGTAGGAAAGTTAGCAATTAGTCACTTAATAAGTAACAGCAGGATGCATTTAGCTGCACTTTTTTTACACCTGTGTTTGCATACACTCTCTCACACATAGGTTTTTATTTGTTTGATCATGATTATATACCTGTTTGAAGTCAGGATCTTCATGGTTGCATGTTTTCGTGTTGCTTCTTTCCACTGAAGGATAATCTGGCTCTGAACAGGATGCTTTTAAGACCTGTGTTTACAACCACCCAGATGATTGGTAATTTTGTCTTCATATTTTGCTCTTTTAATCCACCAAATGTAGCAATAATGCTAAAGAAAACTCTCTTTCTTTATGAAGTCCATTAATGATTACATTCAAATTATCCAAGATTAATAAATCGGTAAGTTCTTGAAACACTTCTATGAATATATTCCTCTTTTACTATTTGCAATGCAAAATGAATTGAGTTGAAAGCAAATACCAAAGACAGTTCTTCGAACTGTTTAATGCCCAGATTCTATTTTGCAATGCAGCTAAGACTGAACCATGTTGTAACAGAATACCAAAACTTTATTACAGATAAGGATCTTCCATATCAGAATTCCTGTTGAGATTAAGAAAATTATTTGTATTCTGCTAGAAAAAGAAAGGTCCATGATCTTTCCAAGGTTTTTACATCTTTGGGAGACACTAAATACGTCTTACCTCATTTGCAGATAACAACTGCTTTTAATCATGTCAAGAAACATAATCTGGTATAACCTGGTACTTTAAAATAGGTGATTGGGAAGTAAAATCCATTAGGGCTCAATACACAGTTCTTTCCCTGATTTGGTGAAACACCTTTCAAGCAGTTAATTTATGAAAAGGTAATCTCTGAACCAGAAAATCCCTTTAAAATAGTTGTTCTTTCAAGGACAGAAAGGAAAATCCCAAAGGGATAATAGGCTGTAAATGTAATTAATGTATCTTGCAACATACATTTCCCTGGATAATTTCAGGAAATAGATTTTTTGGAAAGTCATCTGTGAATTAAAAACAAATTAAAAACATCAGACAATCTGAGGAAGCATTTGGCAACTTACACCATCATGCATGGCCAATGTTAGATGAAGGGTCATTCTTTATCTCAACATAACTTGTGTAAACAGAGCTTCTTAGACCTTTGCCCTGTTTTAGCGAGTAAATTCCAACAAAATGTTCTTCCTCAGGCAGATTTTAGTAAAGGTTATAACCCTCCAATAGGGAAAACTATCCTTACTGTTCTTCCTACCATAAACAAACTTTCACAAGACTCGAGAAAATGACAACAGGTGGTAAATGTTTAAAACAGGATTCTACATTCAGCTGTATTTTCTTTTCATCACATTCCTTATGTTGTAATTTGGGTTGATTAGGAGAAAACAGTTCCCCTCTTAAATTCATCTCTTTCTAAGGCAGCATTCATGCTTCTTCCTCCACTTTTATTTCCTGCATACTTTCTGGTTGAGAAGCCCCCTCTCCCCCACCAGAGACTGGAACCCAACATCTTCAACTGTCTTCTAATGACAGTAGTCAACTACCTAACCCAATGATTTTTGCAACAACCTACTTTAAACATTTCTGCAGACAGAATAGAGGGAGGTGGTCAGAAGCTGTGAAATGTGGAAGGTGGAAAGTAAAGGAAAATTAATTTGAAAAGGTCTGTGGGGGAAATTGTCCTATGGTAAGAAAGAGCACCCACAAGTTACAAAGGAAATAAACTACTTCTTACCTTCAGAGAGAGCTGCTTCTTACCCTTGCACAATAGGACAAATTCATTAAGCTTTGATCTCTGTGTGAGGATCACCAAATTTTTAGAATCTGTTTTACATAGAGGAGAATATTGTAATAAAATATGTATCACTTTGTAAAATGAAG